>CAUYQU010034693.1:0-136651 GCA_963574635.1 Cheracebus regulus | reverse complement strand
TAACAAACAAGCAGCCAACCAATATTTTATTTAAACCTGTGAAATGCCATGCAATTGCTGAGGAGTGATTTACTTCCAATTATGTGGTCACTTTTAAAATAGGTGTAATGTGATACTGAGAAAAATGTATGTTTTGTGGATCTTAACTGCTGAGTGGAAAGCGCTCTTGCTCCAGGTTACTCAGAGAGCGCCATCCCTGAGCTGAGCCTATCCTCCGGGAGAGGAAGGAGCCCTATGGAAGGTCTTCCCTGACACAGGGTCTCAGGCTAGAGGGGGATCCAGGAGAGGAAGGGAATGTCGATGTTGTTTCTTTGCAAAGCGATCTGTAGCTCCAGTGCTGTGCATTCCAGGTTTCCCAAATGAAAGTAAAAAGGGGCATATTGGAAACTATGTCTAACACCAGTCCCACTGCAGCTATCCCCTCTTGACGCAGGTATTAGTGAGTCCTGGAATGCTGTTTCTTCCACTCTCACAGCCCTCCTGTAGACATGCCTTTCCTCCTCCTCATTCCAGTGTAATCCCAATAAATAGTCCAGGAGAGGGCTCAGGGGAGCGACGCTACTTAAGGCTGAAGTCAGTGTTTGCATATCTGTGACCTAGTCCTAGTTGTGAGAGCCTGTGGCCTCCTTCAGACATTTATTTCACCCCAGAATAGTTGTCATAACACACATTCGAAATTCAAAATACTGTTTCCACCTTCATAGCCAGGGGCAGAAATCAGAGGCCTAGAATGACGAACACACATCCTTTTATTTTCATATTGATTGTTTCATGCCCATTGCCTCTTATCTGGGAATCAATCAGTTATTAATTCCAACAAGAAGCTCTCATACTGACCACACATTTACTTGCCTGTACGTTTAAGTAAATGTCTTTTATGAGGACTCTGACCCTATTATTGAGCAGCTCTACCACACCTAACTGCTTTTTGAATTATCAGTGCACCGAACCACATGCAAGAATTATTATATGCATTTGTGCACATCAACTTTTAATTTTCTAGGACGATGCGGTAGAGAGGTGGCATGCCTACAGGAAGAGTGCTTGAGGATAAAGTCATTGTTTCATCAGCTATCGTAACCTCCGTTAGAGTTGGGAAGAACTTCGGGCCGCCTTATCTACCACCTGCTTTGCAGATGTCAAACCCAGTAAGGGGATCTGAGCTCAGATGAGGGAAACCTCTCTCAACCTGATGTTTGCTCTCAGAGTCATTCAGCGACTGGTATACTTGTGTCCCAGTTTGCTGGTTACACTCACACTGTTCCTGGCATAGTTCAGGAGCCCTGCTTTTGAGTCATAGAAAGTAGACGGGCAGGGTTTAAAGTGAAGTGTTTTCTCAAGATCCTGAGGGAGCCATACTAGCCATGAGGTTCCAAAAGTCATCGGTCCAAAACTTCAGAGGGTTCTAAACCAACAACAGTGTAGTCTGTGGTAGTTACTGTACGTAGCTGACCCTCACAATCCTGTATAACCTGTCACACACCCAAGGAACATGGTTTTGACATCTGAATCACTGTGGTTTTCCCTTTAGCCCCAGGCCCACCAGTGAGGCTCGTGTTCCCTGAAGTGAGACTCACCTCGGTGCGGATTGTGTGGCAACCTCCGGAGGAACCCAACGGCATTATCCTGGGTAAGGGAGCAGCGGTGGCCAGGCGTGGTTGCTCATGCCTGTCATCCCAGCACCTTGGGAGGTCGAGGCTGGTAGATTGCTTGAGCCCAGGAGTTCAAGACCAACCTGGGCAACATTGTGAGACCCCAGCTCTACCAAAAAAAAAAAAAAAAAAACACTAAAAATATTAGCCATGCATGGTGGCATGTGCCTGTGGTCCCAGCTACTTGGGAGGCTGAGGTGGAAGGATCGACTGAGCCCAGGAAGTTGAGGCTGCAGTGAGCCAAGATTGCATCACTGCACTCCAGCCTGAGAGAGAATGCAAGACCCTATCCCCCAGAAAAGAAAAAAAAAAGAGTAGTGATGTTTGAAAGGAGAGAAACGAGTCAGAATGATGACATCTTCCTTGTTTGTTAGATATTTATGAGGTTAAAAAAAACCTGTCTCCAGCAGCCTAGTTTTCTGAACTGAGGTGATCGTGGGCCTCTTGGCTGTTTTCTGAGCTAGGTACTAAGGGTTTTTGGTATGGAATGAAATTTACATTTTGCCAACCTGGAATTTCTTCCCTTCATTTGCGGTTCATGGCAATACCATTTGTAATCAACCTTCCTTTCCTCTCTGAAGTATCCCGCTATTTTGATTTGTGTTTGGGAAGCAGGCTAGTTTTTCATAGAAGATGCAGACTTGGAAACAGCTTCCTCCCATGTTCGTGGAAACATCTTTCTGCAACAGCACTCGCACCAAGTCCTTGTAAGAAGCCGCTGAGATGAAGCATATGCCTTGGGTCCCAGGGAATTTGTTTATATTACAGCCAGCATACCAGCTCTGCAAACACTGATGAAAAACCTTAATTTTTCCCAGTTTCCCAAAGCAGCAAATTATATTTTTAAATATCCCCAGTTCCTTTACTCATTCACCCGTTCACAGAGACAAATTAAGGACTTTGTGCAGGCGTGGTATGCACGGGAGGGAGTGAGGAATGAATGAGGGCATGCCTGTCCTCAAGACGCCCATGGTCCCATAAGGGAGACACATAGTGAGAATACAGTGAGATAAACAACCTGGAAAAGGTTTCGTTAAATGCCTTACACACAGCTCCTTCTTGGTGGGGTCTTTGTGGGTAGAAGGCTCCTTCTGAGTGAGATCTGGAGATAGGTGGTGGCCTTGGAAGAAGGAAGAGGGGTGTCCACTCAGCCAAGATTGAGTGCTTTTAGCCTGTGGGAGCATTGACAGCTCCAAGGGTAGAGATGAACACTGGGCCAGGTCTTGAGCTGCTGAATTCCCTGCTGTGCCCTGGAGAATGTGGCCCTGGGACCTGGACATTTTAAACCAGCCTATTAGAGGCAAGGGCGGCAGGCACAGAACATTGCCCCAGCCCCAGGTTAGCTTTCGAGATATTGACCAAATCCTGACACACAGGAGATCCCTGATTCGGCTAGCCTGTGTTCTAGGTGATTACGGTAAAGTAAGTTATAAACCCAAACTTACAAACAGGTGGTAAAACTCACCACTTTTGCCTGCATTCGATCTTGGGATTCTAATAGTTTGAGGAAAAACTTTCACATCTCTAAAAAAACGTTTGGAGGCCTGTATTGAACAGCAGCAGGAATTCATCCAAGCACTTTGAGTGGAAAAGCAGCACGATCAGATTTGCCTTTTAGTTAATAACCCTGGCAGCCTGAAGGGTGGACACAAAGTGAAATATTTACTGAGCTCTTGCTTCCCTGAGAGAGGGCCTGGAGCTTCCTAAGTCTTCTGCACAAAAAGGCTGTGGCCTATTTTCACTTTGCCTCTTCCTTTATGTGATTTCTGGAGTTGCTAGATAGAAGTGTTTGGCTCTGAGTACAGCATTTCTGAATAAGGTGACCTTGGGAATTGTGGGTTCCTGCTACTAAAATCTCAGATGAGCAGCCATAGCAGCCACTGTGGAGGCGAGCATTTCAAGGCCTGGACCAGCGGAGAGTGAGCTCCCAGCTACATCTGGTGCCTGTGCCATGAGCCCAGTCTTGGGGTAGGAAATGGTCTGCCCAGCAGACATCTGTGGTAAAGAGATTTGCAGGAGCCCCACCCAGGCAGGCCTCCATCTCAGCACAGCACCCAGGCTTCAGCCTTTTCTGGAACAAGCAGGGCTAATATCTGATTATGCGGGATCTGAACCCAGCATGCTGTAAAACAAGAAACATTGACAGAGGCACAGGAGTCCACAAGAATGGTGTTCCCCATGAAGAGGCAGGCTTGCCCCAGCCCCACCTCCACCTTGGTAGGGCCCCTGGCTCCCACTGCTGGCCTTGGTAGACCCTCCTGGCAAGTCCTCACTCCGTGGTCATCTCTGTCCACTCACTGTCACCTTACTGAGCTGCCACCAATCAGTTCTGGAGTGTGAAGGTGTGGGAGAGGTGCAGGAACAAAGCACGCACTTCATCTGTGCTTCTCTCTTACCACAGACCGACCTGTGCTCAGATTCTAGTGCTATGATTTTGACCAACTGCTTCCTTTCACACGTCGGGAGGCTCTGGCCTCAGCTGGCTCTAGGCCTGGCCCTCTGCCTCACACGCCCACTTCTCCAGGGCCTCTGCTCTTCCTGAGGACTCATGCGGCTATCCTCTGTAAGCCAAGGTCCTCACTGCCTCTCTTCCTGCATGTGTCCACCTGGTCCGGCTTGTCCTCGGCACTCCCGCCGGCACAGCGTGGGGCTCACTGTCCATTGAGCCGGTCAGCTGATTGTATCATCTGTTGTTTACTTTTCAGAGTGTCTCTGACATTTGTTTTTCTGACAACAAGAGTACTGTAAAATAATAATTGAAGCAACAATGAAATCCCATTTCACATTAACCGTATTTGGAACCATAAGAAACTGTGACAATGCCAAGTTTACATGAGGATATGGAGAAACAAGACCCATACACTCTTGCTAGGAACGGGAGTTGGTGCAACTACTTTGGGGAGGGCTCTGGCAATACCCAGGAAAGGTGAACACATTCACTCTGCAACTCAGCAGCTCCGCACTTCCAGGCCTTTACCCTAGAAAAGTGCTTGCCTGTGTGCGCAAGGAGAAATGCACAAGGATGTTCATTACAGCTTCACTTAAACAGCAAGAAAGAAAGCAGCTGTTGTCTGCAGTTAGATGGCATGAACCTTGGGGCTGCCTGCTTCTCTTTTCCCCTGTGTTTTAAAGACTGCATCAATGACAAGCAAGCTGGCAGCATGGGTAAGGTTTTGGACTCAGATCGCAGCCTGTGCTTATTAGCTGGGTGAATTTATATGTGTTTCTTAGCTTTCCCATGCCTCATTTTCCCCATCCTTCAAAGGGGAAGCACATTCGTGCCTCCCTCACTGGTGAAGTGATTTGTACTAGGAACAGTGCCTGCCACGTAGTAAATGCTGTGTAAACATTAGCTTCCATATCACATTGAATATTTTATCGTTTCCCTGGCACCAGCAGAGGCTGGAGGCTCTTTTAACGGGAGCTATTCATGTGCCTCCTGGATCACTGTGGGCTCAACCTGGTCCTAGTGTTTACGTTGCATGCACCAGTGGTGTGCTGCTTTGATTTATTCTCTGTGACTCTGGTTGCTGAAGCAGACGGTTCTTGCTGACAATAGAAAGAAAACTTAGAAGGCTGTTTGGGTTCCAGAGAGTTCCAAATGTGCACAGAGAGGTGTGGATTTTGATTTGTGGTCACTGAAAAGCGCTAAAGCCCAGGTAAGGAGAAGGTGATCATTTAAATACTCTGAGTGCTCCAACCACAGCAGAACATTGCAGAATTACACAGCACCGTGTCTACCTATGAGGCAGACAACCTCATGGCTCAGCCTCCTTTGTCTGTCATGCAGCATTGGATTGTAATTGTCATGCGTGTTGTCCTGGTATCCTGTCACCTGTGTGTCATTCCAGCCAGCACACCGAACCTCGGAGGCTGCTGGAAAGACAGGAAGACCCTTCCTGCAAATTCAGATTGGTGTTCATGGGGAAGAAAGGAAAGCATCTTTTCACCTGACTCACTTTACATCCAGAGACCTTGAATCAGTGTTCCCACTCTGGCAGCCCAGCCTTCTGAGTACATAAACACCTCTGCCGCCTGAGCTTTTGTAATCTATATCAAAACATGTTCTTGCATTTCCAAAAGAGATTAACAGTATGAACCACCAGCAGGCGCCTAGATGAGAAAACACTTGCTGATTTGCATAAATATTTTACTGTGGAGCGCTTTTAGCATTTAGAACCTTTCTTGGGGAGAGTGGGGTTGGAGCCCCCTAAGTACAGACATCCCTCCCTCACCCACCAGCTGACTCTTCATGCCCTTGACTGCTATTACGCTAACATGATGATGTGTGAGCTCTTCAGACCCATGCGGGCCTGCCCTGGCGAGACACATGGGATGCTACCCTGTCAGTGGGCCTCCTGCCCACGAGGGCCTAACATTTACCTTTAGCTTATTAGGAAGGGTGTGTGGGAATTCTGCTGAGAATCAGGAGCTCTAGGGGGTATGATCTCTGTTTGGAAATTGAGCATTTTGATCTCCATCTCTTGGATGGGTAAGCTGTAAAACCCACAGGTCATGGCATCTAGGCTTGGCTAGTATGGGCCTCCTGAGGCAATTCAGTGGCATGTGGGTTCTCTGACCCATTCATGGGTGTTGGAGGGGGTGTCTGCCCCACTCGCCCACTGACAGCAGCTGCAGAGAGATCAGCAGCACGAGCTCCTGATGGCCATGCTTTGAGGTCCTGAGCACTGGGGCCCCAGTGATGTCTCACCAAACAGCAACTCTCAGATTATGCCTTTTGTTTCCCAGGGAAATGCACAATTTATAAACGGTTTGCAATTAGCTGGGCACAGTGGCATGCACCTGTAATCCCAGTTACTCAGGAGGCTGAGCCATAAGAATCGCTTGAACCCGGGAGGCAGAGTTTGCAGTGAGCCAAGATCGCACCACTGCACTCCAGCCCGGGCGACAGAGAGAGACTCTATCTCAAAGGCTTTGCAGCCACCCAAAACATCCAGACAGATGTCTCCACGTTGCTCTGTGTATAGCTCTGTGCCTGCGGTCTTCCAGTAACCAACCTCATCTCTTTAGTGTCTTGAGCACGAAGGAGCACCTTCTGTCTCGAGCAGTGGACAGTTCTGGAACTCATCTCATGCCTGTGGTTCAGTCCCTTTCTGGATTCTGATTGTCTAAATGTGTAGCGCCTCCGCTGTCTTCCAGGTGTATTCAGAAACCCTCTCAGGCCTCTCACTTGATGTTTTTAATCTTCATTTGGATCAATATGTCTCATACTTGGCCTTGCTCCTTTTAATGCCTGTATTATCATAATTCACCCATAACCTTAAAAAGAGGGATCCTCGTAGGCTGCATTTTACTGCTACTGTTGATTCGGCCTATTCATTCTTCCCTCACACACACCACTGTTCTGGCCTTGCATCGCTGAAATTCAGCACGTAGGTGTTTCTGATCTCGCTGTAACCATAATTACATAACTAGCCTTTTCCACGGAAACTCTCTTATCTCTGAACACCATCTATCATTATTCTCTAAAAATGCAAGGACTATTACTCAGCTGCTCCTTTGTGCCATTAATGTACAGGAAAAAAAGCTGTCGTCTTTTGTCCATCGAGTCTAGGACTTTTTCAATGTGTTGAGGTAAGATATAGCCATTCATCTTTATGTTCAGCAAACTGTGGTGTGGGGATCAGGTGATATTATCTTTATTTTAGGGCAAATAATAGGAAGGTACAAACAGAACCCAGAGGCCAAGGAATTTTCTTCCAGTGCCTAGGGAACCAGATCAGAGAGAAAAGAAGAACCCAGATATCTGCAATTAGCAGTGGATGGTGTTGTGCTTTGCAATCTGCATACATTATCTTGTGGGGGCTTTGCCAGGACTGCATCCTAAAGGTCAGGGGAGGGGAGGGAAGAGTGATCCCACTGCAAACTCCCTGCTTCCTACTTAGGCCTGGCAGCACCACCACACAGGGCACTATTTTTTTTTTTTTTTTGAGACAGAGTTTCAGTCTCTTCTTGTCCAGGCTGGAGTGTAATGATGCGATCTTGGCTCACAACAACCTCCACCTCTCAGGTTCAAGCGATTCTCCTGCCCCACCTCGCGAGTAGCTGGAATTACAGGCACGTGCCACCACGCCCAGCTAATTTTGTGTTTTTAGTAGAGACAGGGTTTCACCATGTTGGTCAAGCTGGTCTCAAACTCCCAACCTCAAGTGATCCACCTGTCTTGGCCTCCCAAAGTGCTGGTATTACAGGTGTGAGTCACCGCACCGGGCCACAGTTATTAAAACTCTTTCTGAAGGGAAAACATGTTTTTGCTATGTTGTGCAGAATTCACAGTGAAAAACCCATATTGAGTGTGGAAACCTGGGTTTATTGAATACTCATGTGCATAGAAAAATGATTACCAAAGGTTGGGCACAGTGGCTCCTGCCTGTAATCCCAGCTCTTTGGGAAGCCAGGGCAGGTGGACCACCAGAAGTCAGGAGTTCGAGACCAGCCTAACCAACATGGTGAAACCCTGTCTCTACTAAAAATACAAAAATTAGCTGGGCATGATGGCAAGTGCCTGTAATCCCAGCTACTTGGGAGGTTGAGGTAGGAGAATCGTTTGAACTCGGGAGGCAGACGTTGCGGTGCGGTGAGATCGCGGCGTTACACTCCAGTGTGGGTGACAGAGCAAGACTCTGTCTCAAGAAAAAAAAAAGAAAAAATTGATTGCCAAAAAATAATAAATGAAGTCCCAAGATAGACACAGTTATCTCTGAGTGGTAGCATGGCCCTGCTGTAGATCAGCATGCTGCCACCCCAGCGTCCAGGCCACCACCTGGGATTCTGGCCAAGGGCTTCCTGTGGCTGCCAGAGCCTGCTGGGTTTCGAGGACTGGACCATACATTCAAGGGGTGCCCCCAACAACCCTCAACCTACCACTGAGAGATGGAGTGTGTACACTGCAGCTCTCCCCTGTGTCATATGTCGGGGACGAGGCTAACAGGTCCTCCACCAGCCTCCCAGTGAGAGGAGCCGGGCCCCACCGCTCCTGCCCTGATACACACACATTCATCAGCCTCCTTCTTCTCTGTCTCACCTCTCTACCTACCTTCTCTTTCCTGGGGTGACCTCTCAGACCATCACTTGCAATCCTGTCCTGGCCTCTGGGCCTGCTTCTGGGGCACCCACCTAGGGCCAAAGGTGATTTCATGGGGCTTTTTTTTTTCCTGCTTTTTTTGCATGGCTTTTATAAAAAGGAAACAATTATGCGTGTGTATATGTGTGTGTGTGTGTGTGTGTGTGTGTGTGTATAGCCACAACTATATGTATGTATGTATATATGTATGTATATACGTGTATGTATGTGTTTATATATGATATGCATGTGTGTATGTGTTTGTATATGTTTCTCAAGGTATATGTATATTTTTCAGATATGTATAAAATCTTGAAAAGCTGAAGCCCTAGGAGCTCTATGGGACTGAGGGGCTGAGAGAGCTTTAGCATCACATCAGAGGGCCTCACCCCACACAGTCTGGGCTGTCTTGGAGCTGGGTGGAACCCTCAGGACCCATGCAGAAAGAATCTGTCAATGGAAAGGATCTTGTACTGGGGCACAGCCCCAGGCCTCTCTGAAAAGCAAGCCCCCGCAGTCCTGCCATCAGCCTATTCATTGTGCCTCAAGGCCAGCTCTGCAAACAGTGACCCTTGCCAGTCCCACGGCAGTGTGACATCCAGAGTGCCTTGTCCCCCTGCCACAACTTCCCTGGGAGCATGCAGGTTCCCTTCCTTGTGCTCCAGCTGCTGCAGACAGCAGTGCTGCTCCTGCGGGTCCTCTCTGCTGCTCCGTTCCACCCCAGCCTACACCTTGCAGGTTGCTTATCCCGCTCTCAGATCTGGTGGCTTTGCCTCTGGTGCCCACTGCATAGGGCTCTCTGTGGCTCACCTTGACTGACCTCTTACTTGATGCTACTACCCAAAGCTTTTCCAGAGGGATCCATTTATGTGACATTTTCTGGAACAATTCTGCCTTCCCAGATGGCCGTCACATGCTGGAGGTATGACTCTAAAGCTGGGCCCAAGGGGGACCCCTGACCCCACGATGCAGGGCTGTTTTTAGATGTTGTACAGTTTCCCCCACTCTGTGACAAGCACCTTCAGAATATCCTGCTGAGTGACTTTCTCTGAACTGCTTTCTGTTTTTTCTCTCTTTTCTTGAATCATCAGAATCCTATCATACTGCAGCAGGAGGAAGCTGAGGCCAAGAGCAGGGCATCCTGGGAAGAGCTGGGGCTCAATGCTGAAGGACCCCAGCCCTGCCCTGTTCACTATGTGCTCAGGGGCACCCCAGACTCTGCTTGCCTGCAGATGTGAAGTGGGAACAGAAATACTTACCTGGGGAATGTCTTGAAGTCTTAATATGGTAGCTATAAAGTGCCTGGAATATAGAGGCCCCTAATAAGCCATGGCTCCATTTTAAAAAATGTGGGCTGGGTGCAGTAGCTCATGCCTATAATCCCAGCACTTTCAGAGACCGAGGCGGGCGGATCACCTGAGGTCAGGAGTTCGAGACCACCCTGACCAACATGGAGAAACCCCATCTCTGCTAAAAATGCAAAAGTAGCCAGGCATGGTGACACATGCCTGTAATCCCAGTTACTTGGGCAGCTGAGGCAAGAGAATCCCTCCAACCTAGGAGGCAGATGTTATGATGAACGAAATGGAGCCATTGCACTCCAGCCTGGGCAACAAGAGCAAAACTCTGTCTCAAAAAAAAAAAAAAAATTAATAAAGGTCAGACACAGTGCATCACACCTGCAATCCCAGCACTTAGGGAGGCTGAGGCAGAAGGATTGCTTGAGCACAGAAGTTTGAGACCAGCCTGGGCAAAATAGGGAGACCCCATCTCTGTTTTGAATTTTAAAAAATGATTAATAGCAAGAGATGAGAACTGAGAGTCAGGCAGAGGTTAGAACTTACCTGAGGGCTGGGTCAGGACTCAGGTCTCCTGGCTTCCTGCCGTCCAGTCAGGAGCTTCTAAGACAGAGGCAACAACCACACATAAGAAACAATTCACAAATCCAAGGCAGTGTATCCTCCAAGGCAGGTGAGGTGAGGCCCAGGCAGGCAGTGAAAGGGTGAGTGATGACCACATGATGGAAGCCAGTGTAGTCTGTGGCATGGCCAAGGGAAGGCTCACCCTGGGGAAGATGGAAGAGTCAGGTCGGGCCATTGATAGAAAGGAGGGTCTGTAAGCAGACCTCAGACAGCTTGGCAGGAAGAAACCAGTTCCCACATAATCCCCAAATCCTATGACCCGAAAGACGTGCTTTTGAGCAACATCTTCATTTCATCTCAGGATTACTACCTCTAGCAATAGAATAATCTTAGCAGAGATAAAACATGGTAAAATAGTAAAGATTAAACAATAATGAAAACACATCTGTAACCATGTCCTGCTCCTGAAAGTAAATAATACCTCATTAATTCAGACAGAGTCACTGAAAGGCAATTTGGATTTTGAGTGAGAAGTCTTAATCACACAAAGCTCTCCAACATGTTAAGTAACACATTAAGAGAACATAGGCAGTCTGGTGGGATCTGTAGGAAAGGTGCGTTCCTGGCCATCAGGGATGCCAGGTAATTCCCTAATTAGTCGTATAGCAGGGCCAGGCATCCGAGCGTCTTCCGTCTGGGGCTTTGTCCTTGCTGTTAGGGATAGGCATGTTTTTTTACACTGCGAAGAAGAAATCTGTTCAGCTGCTGTGCAAAATCAGTCCACCTCGTCAGTGTGGAGGGAGTAGGCTGAAACCCATGCATACATACATCAGTCTGTTTTTAACAAAAATGGTTTCTGCTGCTTTAGGGAAAGATTTGTATCTCTTCATCTCTAGGAACGAGGTTCAAATGCCTGAACTTATGCCGGGCTGCACATCGTTCTTCATGTTTTTGGTTTGGGGTTTTTTTGTTTGTTTGTTTTTCCTGGAGACGGAGTCTTGGTCTGTCACCCAGGCTGGAGTGTAGTGACGTGATCTCAGCTCACTGCCATCTCCACCTCCGGGGTTCATGCAGTTCTCCTGCCCCAGCCTCTTGACGGGGTTTAACCACATTGGCCAGGCTAGTCTTGAACTCCTGACCTCAAGTGATCTACCCACGTCAACCTCCAAAAGTGCTGGGATTACAGGCATGAGCCACCACACCTGGCCCATTCTTGTTGTTTGTCAAGTGTTGTGTTTGATCAGATTCTTATTGGCAATGTTTACCTCTGCCAGTGTGGTCTTTTGCTTTATTATAAAGTGTGGCTTGTCTTTGCAAAGTACCTTTCTTTAGTTTAAAACTATGCACAGGATGGTGGCATTGGACCGAGATAATCTGCTTTCTAGGCCAGAAATTCTAAGCTCATTCTTCTGGGCTTAAAATGCTTTGGCCTCTGTATGTGTCCTGAAATCCTGGTGGCAGCACTGCCAGGTGCAGAGGTCAGCTGTGTCCCCAGCCTTGATCTCCCTATGTGCCCCTTTACTCACTACTGAAATGGGCCTTGCTCTTCACCCACAGCCCCTGGTTACACAGTGAAGTGCAAACACTCCATGTCACAACAACATAGAAATAATGAAATGACTCACAAGGCTAGGGTGCATCTATGGGGAAGGTCTGAGATCGTGTGAATATTGCTTTACATATCTCTCATAGCAGTGGGCGAGTCTCAAAGGTATCATTCAGCGTTAGTTCATAAATCAGATAATAACAATGTAAATGTATTTAAAAGTATAAAGGTTAGAGCCAGGCACAGTGGCTCAGACCTGTGGTCCCAGCTACTCAGGAGGCTGAGGCACGAGGATCGCTTGAGCCCAAGAGCTAGCTGCTACAAGTGAGCTGTGATCATGCCACCACACTCCAGCCTGGGCAATGGAGCAAGACCCTGTCTCAAAAAACAAACAAAAAGCTATAAACGTAACTACTAGGAGAAAGAAAAACAATAACATAACCAAAACTGTGAGACAGGCAGAGTCTGGGTGAGAGAGCATGACAGTCCCTAGCAAGGCTGCAATAGCTACTGTCCACAGAAGCCAAGGCTTGAGTAAATTGCATGCACGGAAACTTTAAGGGAAGTATTAGAAGAACCAAAACCATGAGAAACCTTCCAAAGAATCCAAGAGAAGAGTGGGCATCCCCACAGGTGGGCACCAACCAGGGAGGAGTCCGTGAGAAAAGCCAAGGGCGGGATGGGAGGCCTAGGAGGCCAAAGTGTGGTTTCTCTTTGCAAAGTATCTTTCTTTAGTTTAAAAATATGCACGGATGGGGCATTGGACTGAGATCACCTGCTTTTTGTGCCAGTCGCAGACTGACTTTCCACTGGTGGTTGTGGGGAAGTAGGAGTCATTTCCAACTTCCCAAACAGGTATGTTTCCGTATCCTTAACTCTCTTCCAGAAATAATACAAGAAACCAGTGAATGCACCTGTTTACAAGAGAGGCTGGAGGGACACATGCTTTGCACTCTTTATTTTTATTTTATTTATTTATTTTTATTTATTTTTGAGACAGAGTCTCACTCTTGTTGCCCAGGCTAGAGTGCAGTGGCATGATCTCAGCTTACTGCAACCTCCACCTCCCAGGTTCAAGCAATTCTCCTGCCTCAGCCTCTCAAGTAGCTGGTATTACACGTCCTTGCCACTATGCCCAGCTAATTCTTTTTTTCTTTTTTTTTTTGAGATGGAGTGTTGCTCTGTCACCCAGGGTGGAGTCCAGTAGTGCAATCTTGGCTCACCACAACCTTCCCCTCCCAGGTTGAAGCAATTCTCCTGCCTCAGCTTCCTGAGTAGCTGGGATTTCAGGCATGTGCCACCACGCCCAGCTAATTTCTGTATTTTTAGTAGAGATGGGATTTCACCATGTTGGGCAGGCTGGTCTCAAACTCCTGACCTCGTGATCTGCCCACCTCAGCCTCTCAAAGTGCTGGAATTACAGTAGGAGTGAGCCACCATGCCTGGCTAATTTTTGTATTTTTAGCACAGGCAGGGTTTCACCATGTTGGCCAGACTGGTCTTGAACTCCTGACCTCAAGTGACTCACCCTCCTCAGTCTACCAAAGTGCTGGGATTACAGGCGTGAGCCACTGCACTCAGCCGTTTTGCACTCTTTACCCGACATTTTTGCATGATTTTTGAGCCATGTGAGTATTATCCAACTCAAGAAATTATAACAGAATATTGAATGCCTTTAAACAAAAGGCAACTTAAGCCTAGAAGGTTTCCAAGATGAATATTGATTCCGTGGCAAGAGGTGCTATTTCCAGGCAGAAGGCAGCTGCCAGAGGCCTTAGAATTAGGGTTGGTCTCCTGGCTCTGAGGATGCAGAACACTGTTGGGGAATTTATGCTTCAAGGGAGAACTCCAGCCCAGGGGCTCCTGCTCTGTGGCCCACTCAGTGCTGAGCATGTGCCATAGGTAGCTAACTCAATCAGGCATTGCAAAGTTGGGGGTGTTGCTCCTGTGTGATGACCAGTCCTGGTCCCCCTCTTCAGGGATGGGCTGGGGGCTTGGCCATGTCTGTTCTGTGCCCCTGTGCTGCCTCCGGTGGGCGTTCACCACGCTGTCCTGGAACTGCAGAGCCTACGGCACCGACCCCGCATCGGTGCCTGTGGACAGGTCCTGGGAACACAATTTCATGGAGGCTATATGAAGGATGATAGCTCTGTGGTAATACCGGCCACCACAGGGCGACAGACTGCTAGGGAAGGTGTCCTGCTGGCTGGAGAAGTAGTGACTGTGATTATTTTTTAATAATATTAAAGCCAGGAGCAACCAGGCATGGCTGTGCCAGCCAGGTCTTCACCACCGTGAGCCCCCAGAGCACTGCTAGCCTCCCGTGAAGTGTCCTGTCTTCAACCCGCACCCTGTAGTCCAGCAAACTAAGGCTCAGAGAGGCCACATTGCTCGTCCATGGTCACACAGTGAATGATTCGCAGAGCGAGATTCCAGCCTAGAGGTGCTGCCCCAAAGCCATGTCCTTCCTTTGAGGGGCCACTGGCTTCTGTTGGAGAGGACACTTCTGTGTGGTGGGCCCTGGGGTGTGTAGTCCTGAGGAACTGGGACCTGGTGAGGGGATGCTCTCCCTTTGCTCACAGGTTAGCGTGGGTATTTACTTTTCCCAGGAAGAATAGGCACCTGTGGGGCTCCAGCCCGGCTCCCTCATCACTTTCTGAGCTTCACAGCCTCACTGTATGCTTTCTGGCAGGCCTGTGGTGATGGTCTGGCATGGGAAGCACTGCAGGGATGCCGTAGGCTCCCTGCCTGGATGTGCCAGGCAGTGTAGCTGCTGTAGCAATGCTCTCCTCAGTGTCAGGGTGCAGGGCAGCCAGGATCCCAGAAGCCTCAGACTGGGCTCCCATTGTGTACACATGGCAGACTCCCCACTCTCACTATGCAGGGGTGGGTGAAGGGGAGGCCTGGGGGAAGAGCTGGCCCTCTCCCTACTCTCACTACACAGGGATGGGGGAAGGGAAGGCCTAGGGGAGGAGCTGGCCCTCTACCTATTCTCACTACACAGGCAGGGGGGAAATGGGAGGCCTGGAGGAAGAGCTGGCCACCATCTCTATGTTGCTTGTGGTATTTCAGTGATGGGGAAGGAAAAGCGTTCTAGCAGGGACACCCTTGCCAGAGGCCTGAGGCCAGCAGGGCCACATCCAGGAAGTCTCAGGACACCTGATCCTTATTGTGGGGAGGACAGCCTGTCTGTTGGAGGCAAGGCAGTGGCTGTGATGGCCACTCCGGGGACCTAAGTTCAGGGTCTTGCAGACACCTGGGCCTAGAGGTGGTGGCACCATGGACAGGGCAGGGTGTGTGTCCCCAGTCTGTGTGGTGGCGATGAGGATGCTGATGGTGACTGGTGATGCCTGGGGCCTGATGTGAGGATGCACTTGAAGTCTGACCTCCCAGATGGCGGGCTGGGGAGGGGCTCGTTAAACCCTTGGATGAGTAACAAGGTGCAGGAGCTGGGAGGATGCCTGTGAGCTCAGTTACCTACAAACCAGAGACCCAAGAGCAGGAAGAACAGAGAGAGGGAAGGGTTCACTTGAGCAGAGGTTAAGAGAAAGAGCAGAAAGAGGGAGGGATCACCCAGAGCAGAGGCCAAGAGTAGGGTTTACCTGGAGCAGAGGCCAAGAGCAAGGTTCACCCGGAGCAGAGGCCAAGATCACAGTTCACCAGAGCAGAGGCTGACAGTGGGATCCACCGGAGCAGAGGCCAAGAGCGGGGTTCACCCGGAGCAGTTGCCAACATCACAGTTCACGAGAGCAGAGGCTGAAAGTGGGGTTCACCCGGAGCAGAGGCCGACAGGAAGAGCAGAGAGAGGGCAGGGTCCACCCCAAGCAGAGGCCAAGAGCGGGTTTCACCAGAGCAGAGGCCAAGAGCAGGGGCCGTGAGCAGCAGGCAGGCAGTGTGGGGTTGCCCCTCAACTCCTCCCCACATAGGGTAAGCCCCCTACGCAGAGACCACTCCACAAAGAGGCAGCCCTGTCAAGGCCAGAGTGCGGCTCTGTTCCCCCAGGCATCCTCTCTTACTTAACTCCAACAGTTGGGCTGTCATTAATTTTGTTGGAAGCCACAGCACCCCATCAGTTCTGGTTTTAATCAGCACACAATTTCAGTCACCGGACAGCATGTTGTCTGTGAGCCAGGGACGGTGTGGACAAGGCCTGTCCACATGCCAGTGGGGGAGGCCTGGGGCGGCCAGTGGAGAGGGGCGATAGTTAATAAGGAATGTCTGGTCAACCCCAAGCCCATCCTAATTGAGAAACTTAGGGAGCCAGGAGCCCTCCCTCAACTAGGAAGTACAGGGTATTATATAAGCAGAGCTGCCCTGGAGGGGCTGCTCCGGAGGGGTGGGGCCACATAAGGAGCTGAATGGCTGCCAGGCTCCTAGGAGGAAACTGGGGGTCAGAGGTGCAGGCAGACAGGGAAGATGAAGGAGGGAAAGAGGAGTGGCAGGTGTGGAGCTGTTGTCCTGTCTGTGCAGGCCATGCGGCCGTTGGCAAGAATTAAAGGACTTTCTAAGAAAACAAGGGGGAGGCCCAGCCTGCAGGACGGAGGGAGAGGCAGGGACTGAGAAATCTCAGCCCTCTGCAGCCCCATGGGGAGCAGGAGGGTGGGACCGGGTACCTGTGGCATGCTTGCCAAGTGCTAGTGTCCTTAGGAAAGACGAACCCATGTTCACACCTTGTTCCCGTGAAGGATGGAGCAGGAAACAAGCTTCACAGGAAATTCCACGCAGGGCCCGCCGTTCATCACGGCCACGAGACCACCCTTTCTGTGCACGGGCAGTGGCCTCCAGCAACAGAGAAAAGACAGATGGCCTTGCCAGGGTTTCTACTCCAGGGGCCAGCATAGGGTGTGGGTACAGGATGTCCCTGTACCATGGGCGAGTGACTCAGTGGCTGTCTCCTGTGCCACTTGCCCACAGGGTACCAGATTGCCTACCGCTTGGCCAGCAGCAGCCCCCACACTTTCACCACCGTGGAGGTCGGCGCCACAGTGAGGCAGTTCACAGCCACCGACCTGGCCCCGGAGTCCGCATACATCTTCAGGCTGTCCGCCAAGACAAGGCAGGGCTGGGGGGAGCCGCTGGAGGCTACCGTCATCACCACCGAGAAGAGAGGTAAGACCTCTGGGGACCCGGGGGTGTTGCGGACATGACAGGTGCTGCTTTCTCAGTCAGGCCCTCTGGGGTCTTCGGGTACCTGGGAGGCTTCGGCCTTCCCTTCAGAGAAAGAGAAGGGACATGAGCATTTACGAAACACCCACTAGCCCAAGATGGAGCTGGATACGCTGTCCAATAGCATTGCATGTCACACCTTCAGCCTCACACCTCTCTCAGACAGATGAGGTGGTTTCAGGTTTAAGGAGAGCAACGTTGCTTGCAGAGGCTGAGTACCTGGGGCAAGGCTGCACAGTCACCACATTTGAGGATGAGCTCCCTGAAGGCAGCCTCTGGTCTTTGATATTAAAGCCACATCCCCTGTTGAGCAGGTGCTCAGTATGTAAGTTTTCCAAATAGCTGACCTCCTGCTGAGAACTGCCAGGTGGGCAGGGCTCTGTTCCACGCACGGGGGCAAGTGCTCCATGCACTGCACTTGGCTTATCCTCCCTGGGGCCCACGGAGGAGTGTCACATTAGCTCTGTTTTTTACCAAAGATGAGTTGGAGGAATCTGAGAGAGTTTTACTAATTTGCCCAGACACACCGCTGTGGAGCTGAGATTTGGACCCCCACTTTGACACCATGAGACCAGCTCTTCCCGTGAAAGTCTATAGTGGGTGCCCTTCTCAGCGGGCTTCGTGCCTGTCCTTGGGCCTTGCAGCGTCCAGGGTTGATGCCACAGAACCCTCACCTCAGCAGCCCTGGCTCCCATTCCAGGTCCTGACGTCATGGCCAGACCCAGGGACCTTGTGGGAATGAGGATGGGGCGGGGGAGCTTCCAGGCACCCCTGGAGGGACACTCGGAGCACAGAGCTCTTGGCCTCACTCCTATTTTTGTTTTTTTTATTTTTGAAACAAGGTCTTGCTCTGTCACCCAGGCTGGAGTGCAGCAATGTGATCATAGGTCATTGCAGCCTGGAACGCCCGGGCTCAAGCACTGCTCCCACCTCAGCCTCCCCAGTAGCTGGGACTACAGGCACACACCACCATGCCCTGCTAACTATGTTCTGTAGAGACAGAGCCTTGCTATGATACCCATTTTGGCCTCCCAAAGTGCTGGGGTTACAAGTGTGAGCCATCGTACGCAGCTAATTATTTTAATTTTTGTGGAGATACGGGGTCTTACTACGTTGCCCAGGCTGGTCTCCAGCTCCTGGGCTCAAGCAATCCTCCAGCCTCCACCCCCCAAAGCTCTGCGATTGCAGGCGTGAGCCCCCACGTTCAGTCCCCCCACAGCATTCAATGAAAGCACATCCCCTCCATGACCATTACCACTATCGTTATTATTATTAATTATTAATGCTATTAATTGAAGGGATGGAAGCCCTCAGTCACCACAGACACCTGAGCGAACTGCTTCTGCAGCGTGAAGCACATGGAAGAGATGCCCCATGAAGGGACGCCCCCATCCTCCTGCTGTCACCGCGGGTATCAGCACTCAGGGCTGTCGGCATCTCAGGAAGATGATAATGACTCTCCCAAGCAGAAATTTTGACTTCATTTTCCAATGTACTCGTGTGGTTTCATGGTTCATTTTTCTTAGGCATTGACTGTGCCCCTCCCATGAGCCAGGCATGTGTGCAGGTGCATCACAGATGCGGTCTCACAGTGGGTCCCCTTATTTCCCCACATCCCGCTCCACAGTCCCACCCTACACCATGGCACCTGATTATCAGGCCCAGAGATTTCGGAGATTTTCCACCAGGGCCCCCATCCTCTGTCCTCATGGCTCAGGGAGAGGGCATCCAAGAGACTTGCTAGTTACCGCTGAGTCCAGGAGGGGGCCTTTGAAACAGGAGACCCTGGGCCATCATCCCGGAGGCCAGGAGAAATCACGTGGCCAAAGTGTGTGCTTTCGGAGGCAAGTGCTGATGAAGTGAGACGGAAGCACTCCTCCCATGCCCGCCACTGTGGGCCGACAATCAATTGCCGCTTTACACACACCACACATTCTAATCAGAATCAATAATCTTCATGACAAACAATTAAACAATTATTCCTTCCACTGTGGAGCTTCTCTGCTGAAATCGATGAGGTGTAGAGGCACAGCGGTGCCAGATGATGGGCACTCCAGGCCGAGCTTGGCCCTGGGCACCCCGCATCCCCCATCCAAGCTACTGCAGACAGCAGAGGCAGTGACAGCCCAGAGCAGTACTGAGTAGAGGCTCCTGGTGACTGCGAGGGGGAGAAAATTCAGCGTTAAAGGCGGATTGAGCCCAACATCAGAAAAAGAGAGACCAAAGGGACCACAGGGCTTGGAGCAGCCCCCAAGCCCCTGCGACCGCACCTGTCATCACAGACATGGTGCCTGGTGGTCTGGTGGCCCCAGGACTCCTGTACAGCTTTGCTCCTGTGTGTCAGTCTCTGCAAGTAGCATGTTCAAAGTCATCTCCCTGACCCAAGGAAGGGACCAGCTTCAGACTATCCTGTGCATTCAGGCAGCTGTTGTGGGTGGGCAGTCAGCCCTGTACAGCGGTGCAGCCTCCTGGGGATCCTCCTTGGGAAGGGCAGCCTCTCACATGACCCTGGTCTGTCCTTGTTTGGTTGCAGAGCGTCCAGCGCCCCCCAGAGAGCTCCTGGTGCCCCAGGCAGAAGTGACCGCTCGCAGCCTCCAGCTCCAGTGGGTTCCGGGCAGTGATGGGGCCTCCCCCATCCGGTACTTCACCGTGGAGGTGCGAGAGCTGCCCCGGGGGGAGTGGCAGACCTTCTCCTCGTCCATCAGCCATGAGGCCACAGCCTGCATCGTCGAAAGGTACTGAGAGAGCAGGAGGACCTCACCGGGGAACCAGGTCCTGGCCACCTCCAGCCAGCTCCTATCCAGATAGTGGGGAGTCTGTGTGGGGCAAGCAGGCACACCCCTGAGAGCACAGACCCCCTTTTACTTTGACACTCCCCATGCTGGGAACCCCAGAACTCCCAGGTCCTGGAGCTACTTCCAAGGACCCACTTCCAGCTCCTTCCAGGAGTCTGCTCTTCCAGGTGTGCAGGGCTCGTTTGAACACCCCAGGACCCAGGGATTGGCAAGGTAGGGGTGATGAGGGGCTGGATGTGGGGGCTCCAGTCTTAGCCAGCTCCAAGGCTGGCATTGGGGAGGGGAGCATGTGGAGGAGGGCTGGGATGGCCTTGGGTGTCCTAGGCCAGAAGGACGTTGCTTCCCTTTGCATTCTTAAAAGCAGCAGGGAGATGAATGGTGCCATGAGTGCTGTGCTTCCTTCATGATGGCTGACAGGGGATGGGAGGGCGTGCCTGGGACAAGACAAGAATCTGTCTTCTCACCCAGTTCCTAGTTATTTAGTGGACCACTGGCTCAGCACGGGAGAGGGTTGCGCTTACAGTAGCAGCGGTGTCTTTTGCGTCCCCCAGGGTTCTCATGGCTGCAGTTACAGACCCACCCGCTCTTTACAGCCAAAGAAACTGCCACCATTGCACAAACAGGCATCCTAGGGCTCAGAAGCCACCTCAGGAGTTCCGCACCCTCGCTGTGTGCCCTGCCCAGGCTCTCCTGGGGCATATCGGGTTTGTAGGCTCTGCCTGGGCAAGGCCACCCGGGACACCTGCCTTGTGCTTCTCATCTGCCCAGAGTTTGGTCACTTGTCACTGACCTCACACTCCAGGCTGGGGAGCGGGGCTCTTGGAGTGAGTCCCTCAGTGTCCAAGAGCTCTGGAACCTGCATCAGCGTCTAAGAGGATGGAGGGGCTGAGACAGTGGTCTCCAGGCTGGCTGAGCTTCTTTCTCTCAGATGGGCACATAGGTCAGCTTTACATCCCTGCAGTCACCCAGTGAGGGGAGACGATAACCCACTCTACAGAGGAAGACCAAGGCCAGAAAAGTTGGTTGCTTGCACATAGCCCCCACCCAGCCTCCGTGGCACCCAGCCAGCCTCATCTTTGAGGCCGCCTGACTCAGCCCTGCCTAGTTGAACCTGAACATAGGGAGAGAGGCAGGACCCAGGTGAAGCCCCTGGCAGCTCCTCAAAATACCACCCTCACCCTATCCCGCCCTGCCCTAGGGACAAAGTTCAGACTTTGGAGTAGGGGCTGATTGGAGTTGGGTGTCACTAGTCCTAGATGTGACAACGGTGGGATTCAAAGAGAAGAGAAGCCCCCCAAAACCCCTACCCCAGGCTTAAGGACCTAGCCTCTCCCAAGGCTGGCATTGGAAAGGATGGAGGAGAAGCATTTGTTCAGGTAGGGTGGCCCAGTGGGCGTGTTGGGACAGGGCTGGAACTGTGGAAGCTCAGCCTGGTTTCTGCCGCTTGAGTGATTTGGGGCAGGTGACGGGTTCTCAGGTATCTCCGGCTCCCTGGAGTTTGAGTTGTAAGGTTTGGAGATGATGATAAGGCCCTCTGGATGGTCACGGCCATGGATACCAATATCACCTTTGCCACCCCGACACAGGGTTCCCAGGAGGTGCGGCCGGGTGTCAAATGCAAATCTTGACCAGAGTCCCTGAGCAGCCCAAGGCAGGTCACATGGACCCTCAGGAACCCATGCTGCGGTTCCCAGGCCCCCACTGGAGACCACAGACCAAGAAGGAAGCCAGCACTCCAGTGCACAGCTCAGCCCTCTGCAGCCCCAAAGGACCCACTCTGGCACAGTCACCCTCTCCAGTCTCATGGTCCAGACAGCCCTCTCCTCTTCTAAAAATTGAGGTGGAATGGTCCCTACACACAGAGCTTGTTTCCAGCAAGGTCACTGCCTGGCCTTCCACATGCAGGGCACAGCATCTCATGAGGTCCATGTAGAGGTGGTTTGAAATTTAGCAAAGCTGTTCTGTCCGCACAACTGTGGTTATGCCCCTCATGTTAGGAAAGCAAGGCTACAGTAGCTCCGTCTGGATGTGCCCCCTGAGGTGTTTTCTTTCCCTTGTGATCTAGTCACTTAGCTTCCAGATGGTTAGCACTTTGACAGGACTTCACCACCACCACCATCATCCCGATCGCCATCATCATTGCCAGGATCCCCTCATCCTGTCCAGAGTCTGTCATTTTCAACACCACTTCCACGTGTTATTTCATTACAATGTTCATAGCAACCATGTGAACATACAGACCAGACTTCTCACTATCCCCATTTTACACACACAGACATTGAGGCAGAGATATCTTAGGTAACGCTTATGCTGGTGCCTCAACTTCTCTAAATGGAAGGGATATTTCCTGAGGTTTTTGTAGCTATCACATTCCATGAGCCAGAAGTCAAGCCTTCATAGACACAATCCATGTTCTGCATTTAATTTACAAGGGTCTGTGATATCTGAAAACCCAGTGCGTGTGCATCTGAACACCAAGCTCTCCACAGTCAGTCTCCCTTAGTAGCCACATCGCCTTGGAAAAGTCCAGCCCTTGGCTGCCTGCTGGGACTCTGTCTTCTCATCTGTGAAAGGCAGGGCTGGAGCAGAGATCCTGCTGTTCCTTCCAGCTCTGTGAGTCCAAGGTTTGCCTCATTACTGACTGCCAGCAAACTGGCAGCCAAGAAATAAGGCAATCGGAATAGTCAGACTGTCCTCCAGGTTCCTGCCAGCATCCCACTTGCCCTTCCAGCAAGAGCAGTGGACCTTGAGAATCACAACCCTCGTCCCTCCAGAGGAAGGCACTCCTAGTTGCAGATAGCATCCTCCCAGAGTCCTGGAATTCTCCTGGCACGGCCCCGAGGGTCAGGGGAGTGTGACTGGGTGTGCCCAGCCTGACTTAGTAAACCACACTGGATGCTTAGCTTAATTGGCAGTGTGCTCACAGATATAAATAACCTCATCCTTTGTGTAACCACCTGAAAGAAGGAAAAAAGAAATATCCGGCCACTTTTCCTGAAGGCTTCTGAAACCAAAAGACTAATTGTGTGCCTGGGACTTCATGTTGGAAAAGAGAGGTCCATGTTTCAGGACCGACAGTTTAATTTGGTATAGGAGAGACCGCTGTCAATTTCCTAATGGGCCAGAACTAGGACAAATGCTTCCTCTGCCTATCAATAGAGAACATGTCACAGTAGAATCCCAGGAAAGTGGTATTTTGTACACTGCCACAGTATAATCTCCCTGTTTAATAATCCTGACAGCTACATTTTACTTTCACCAGTTGCATAAAATCTGCTAGTATCCAAAAAACATAAAGAGTTTCACTGTCTAAATTTGGTGACCATGACTGCATCCAGGGAATATGGGTCTAGATCTCCAGGGAGAGGGGTTGAGTTTGAGACGTGTTCAAGCATTGCCAGTGCCTGGTTGGTGGTTGAAGTCCTGAGATGTGGTAGCCTCCCACAGAAGTGCAGTAGAGGGGAAGAAGAGAGGGGCCCTGAGCCCAGTGTGACTTGGAGGTTCTGGATGTCACCGTAGGACAGAGCAGTGGCCACATGGGCTCAGTGGGTGGCTGTGCATCTGGGTAGTGATGGGCTTGGCCCCTCCTCTGAGCCCTCCCTTGGGATAGGTGCAGTGAGTCC
The DNA here is from genome assembly GCA_963574635.1 of Cheracebus regulus. NCBI lineage: Eukaryota > Metazoa > Chordata > Mammalia > Primates > Pitheciidae > Cheracebus > Cheracebus regulus. The sequence goes on along the minus strand of CAUYQU010034693.1, from coordinate 112,923 downwards.
AAACAGAAGACAGAAAAACCCAGAGGGAATTAGCACAGAAAACAGCAGGGATTAAATGACTGTTAGCACGCCAGCACTAGCTCCATTCAGGTGACTTGTGTTTTTCTTTTTCCATGTAATGTAATTTTTTTAAATACCAGTATTTAAGAATCAGATGAGCCAGACACCATGGCTTACACCTGTAATCCCAGCACTTAACGGAGGCCAAGGTGGGTGGATCACCTGAGATCAGGAGTTCCAGATCACCTGACCAATACGGCAAAACCTCATCTCTATAAAAACACAAAAATCAGCCAGGTGTGGTGCCATGCACCTGTAGTCCCAGCTACTCGGGAGGCTGAGACAGGAGAATTGCTGGAACCTGGGCAGCAGAGGTTGCAGTGAGCCGAGATCCTGCCACTGCACTCCAGCCTGGGCAACAGAGCAAGACTCCATCTCCAAAAAAAAAAAAAAAAAAAAAAAAATCAGATGAACCTGGCCAAGGATATTATACATAAGCTTGATAGTCTTTGTGATGCAGTAGTGATGTCTGAGTCTTTTTGTTAATTTGTTTGGTTGGTTGTTTTGTTTTTGTCTGTCACCTGGGCTGGAGTGCAACAGCTGGGTCATTGCTCACTGCAGCGGCCAACTCCCGGGCTCAAGACACCCTCCTGTTTCAGCCTCCTGGGCAGGCAGGACTACATGCATATGCTATCATGCCCAGCTAATGTTTTATTTTTTTATTTTTTATCTTTTTAGAGATAAGGTCTCACTATGTTGCCCAAGCTGGTCTCAAACTCCTGACCTCAAGGATATTCTCACCTCTGCTTCCCAAAGTACTGGAATTACAGGCATGAGCTACCATGCCTGGACCATAGTGAATTCTTAATAAACATTTTTAGTGCTTTACAGATAAATAAATAAAGACAGCAGTGAATCGCTTTTAAAAGATGCTCAGCACTCATCCATTTTATATTAGAACCGAAATGAATGAATGGAGCTCCTCCTGTTTAAGACTGTGACTAGGCATGGTGGCTCACACCTGTAATCCCAGTACTTTGGGAGGCTGAGGCGGGTGGATCATGAAGTCAAAAGATCGAGACCATCCTGGCCAACATGGTGAAACCCTGTCTCTACTAAAAATACAAAAATTAGCCAGGCGTGGTGGTGCGGGCCTGTAATCCCAGCTACTCTGGAGGCTGAGGCAGAAGAATCACTTGAACCCAAAAGGCAATGGTTGCAGTGAGCCGAGATTACACCACTGTACTCCAGCCTGGTGACAGAGCGAGAATCCATCTCAAAAAAAAAAAAAACTCTGCATTTAGCTCTAAGGGAAGAACATGGAACTTAAGCTACGCCCTTCCCCTACACCCATTCCAGAACACTTTGGCTGTGGAGGTCAAGTTCATGTGTATGATTAGCCATCCCAGGCAGTACGTGTACATACTGGCTTTCTAAATATATTGATCATTGATTTGGGGTAGCAAGAGTTCTGATAGCAAGTTTGGATAGTGAGGGTCCTGTGTTATCCAAATTATTTATTTCCTGAGTTTGGGATGATTAGAAGAAAGAGGTTAGATGGCAGATGTGATCTCAAAAATATCCCTCCATCTATCCAGTTTCTGAGTTTGTATGTGGAGACTTGGGAGGCGAAGCATGCAGAAAAGCAGAGGCCCAGGGAGGTGGCAGGCAGCATCTATGGGTTCCTGGGTACAAAGGAGGGCTCCAGGGTGTGGGAGCCAGAGAAAGCCTTCAAGAAGACAGGAAAGAGCACATCACATGTATTCATTGCCTGCTGTGTGCCACGATCCATCTGACTCCATGATGCAATGCATTTTCACGACAGTTCTGGAAGCCTGGGTGCTGCTGTCTCCATTTCCCTAGCCAAATAGAGCTTGGCTCTGAGAAACTGACTTGCTCCAGTGAGTAGTGGCAGAGCCAGCGTTGGAATTCTGCTTGGCCATCTCCAAAGCAGAGGTTTGAGCTGGCCTGGCAGTGTGAACAGAGTGCAGAATTGGGGGAATTAGAAGGGTTGCAGGAAGGTGTTTCTGCATCCTGTGTGCATTTGCTCTTTATTGTGGAGTCACCAAAGTCCTGCTCTGCCACAGGAGGGAGCATGGCAGGAGCAATGGAGGTGGAGGTCTCAAGGATCAGACATTTGGGCTGGGAGGTAGACCAGTCGTCCACAGGAGCAGTGCTGCAGGGAGGTAAAGAGGCAGGTTGGGGTGAATGCACGGAGGATGCTACCTTCCAGGATCGCAGAGCCAGTAGAGGGGATGATAGTGCCGCCCTCTGTGTGTCTCATTTGGGTGGTGGGGCTGCTGCTCCCTTAGCTGCTGGAACTGCTTTCCGCCTGGTTTCAGGGCACTGGTGTGGCTTCTGCTGAGAGGGTTAACTCCCGCAGATCTGCACTTTGTGTTCCCTGCAGCTCCCAGAGACACTTCATCCATCCTTGTTGAACGAAGTGAGCCCAGCAAAACACAGGCCTCATGCTAGGAACTCTGCTCTCTGTCCTCCTGTGCACCCAACCCCATTTATCTGGGAGCTGGGCTGATTTGTCCAGCCACCTGACACACAGTTACAGCACACCGCTTGTGCCCGGCTCAGCGCCAGACCTAGGCAGGACAGTGGAGAAAGAGGGGCTTCAAGGAGCTTGTGGTGTGGCACCAAACCCCCAAATCATAGCAAAATATGAAATACTAGACGGTGCGGTGCTGGATATAATTGTAATTCAGTGCCAGAGGCCAGCGAGAAAAATAAATAAATACATAAATGTAATTGCAAATAAACAAGTAAATCATTTCTGCAACACCTACTGTGTGCCAGATATGCTGGTATGTACATGTCCTCATAGGCACCCCTCCCCCTGCCCTGAGAAACTTCGGACATGGGGAATAGCATCCTTATTCAATCCTTCCTTCTGCATATCTGCTGAGCACCTCTTGGGTGTTCTTGGCTCTTAGGGTACAGCACAAAAGGAGGCTGACTCCGTCCCTGTCCTCGTGGATGTCCCTGTTCACCTCGCAGGTGGATGAGGCAGGGAGGTCACATCCTCGTGGATATCTGATAAAGACAGACAGTCCTCAAGGAAATGTCACCCATTGTGATGCAGATGATGAAGGGAAGGAACAAGGTGCAGGGGACAGCAGCCAGGGCCATCTAAGCAGATACTTACAGATCCATAGGAACAGCTGATCCTTAGCGAGCTTGCACCATGTGCCTGACTCTCTGCTGAGTGCTTCACCTGAGTTTAAGCCTCACATCAGTTTCACGATGCCTGTGCTATTATCAGCCCAGATAAGGAAACTGATGCAAAATATGCTGTCCAAGGTTAACTGGTAGATAGAAGCCAGGTGGTTTGACTTCATGGTCCACATTCCTAATGCTCACTCTGCTGCCTCCTGGTACAGGAGGAGAAGGAGCCAGTGGAGCCACAGTGGGCGGTGCAGGTGGACGAGGCAGGGAGGTCACAGGAGGCCACATAACATGTGGTTATCATCCAGACAAGACAAAATAACCTCTAGGATGTAGGAGCATAGGGAAATTTGTTTGTTTTAACTTAGCAAAGACTGTCTCCCAGAAACCTGGAGCAAAGGTCATTTTTATGGCCGGACTTCAGAAGCATCTCCATTAAAGCTGGGACCAAGGCCAGCTGCCTCCTGTGGCTGTTTTTCCTCTTGTGGATGCTGAGTGCAGAGGTGCTGAGACGTGCCTGCAGTCAGGGACTGGGAGTAGCAAGACCAGACCAGGTTCTGGAGAGCTGCAGCGGAAAGGCATGCCTTGAGGTGTGAGCTGGTAGAGAAACACTGTAATCTGATCTTAAGCAGGACAGTGACATGAACGCAGCAATAGAATCTGATCATGATTTCCAAAAACGGTTTTCAGTTTTCTGAAAAGCAGAATCCTTCCCTTAAACCAAATATGACCTAGGCTGAATGCATAAACCCGGTGAGCATAGAGATTCTGTTAGCTGATGCGGGCCGTGTGGAGCTCTGGACTTCAGAGGGCTGTGGAGTCCTGAGGGTCCACAGGGCTCCGTTTGAAAGCCACTGGTTTACAGATTCCATTGAGAGGAAGGACAGAAGATTGGTTTTCAGGTGATGAGGGCTTCAGCTTAGAGTGATCATTGAGGAGATTTTAGATGTGGGGTATAGGGGTTGAGAGTCCTGAAGCACCCCAAGTTTCCTGGAAATGGAGAGGAGGGTGGAGCCCTCATCTGACGCAGGGCCACTGCCCACCGGGGAGAATAAGAGAGCAGCTTTCTCACTTGCTCATTCTGAAGTCACATGAAGGGCATCTGAGAGAAGCCAGCCAGCCGGTGACTGAGCACGCAGTCCTGACCGACTGGGGCTTGACCAAGACCCAAGCATCACGTGCACAGAAGAGTGTGGCTGAAGGCTTAGTCTCAGGAACGGCATGGGGCTTGGCATAGGAGATCCATTGCATGTAGAATGGCTGGACAGAGGGAGGGAGGGAAGGAAGAGAGGGATGGAGGGAAGGGAGGGAAAAAGGGAAGGGAAGGAGGGAGGGAGGGGAGGGGAGAAGGAAGGAAGAAAGGAAGAAAGAGAAGAGAAAAGGAAGGAGGGAAGGAAGGAAAGAGGAAAGGGAGGAAAAGGAGATGAAGAAAGGAGGGAAGGGAGGAGTGAAGAAAGGAAGGAGGGAAGGAGAAAGGGAAGGAAGGTGGAAGAGGAGGAAGGAGGGAAGGGAAGAAGGAAGGAAAGAGAGAAGGGAGAGATGCAAGGAAGGAAGGAGAGGAGGGAGGAATGAAGAAAGGAAGGAGGGAAGGGAAGAAGGAAGGAAAGTGGGAAGGGAGGAAGAAGGGAGAGAAGGAGGGGAGGGAGGGAGGGAGGGAGGGAAGAAGAAAGGACAGAAGGAAGGTCGGTGGGCAGATGGAGGTAGGCCTGAAGTGGTGACACCAAAAGGCACCTCAGGAAGCCTTAGTGCTGTTGACATCTTCGAAGGGCTGAGGGGCATTTTTCACTTGGACGGTTGCCAGGGATGTGGTCTTATGTAAAGTGACATGTGAATGTTGCCATTTACTAGCCCTCCAGCAGTTGGCCTCAGTTTTATCATCCTCAGAATGGGAATAATGATGCCTCCTCTCACAGAGCTCAGGCAGGTTGAAAGGGGTTGTGCTTGCCATGCGCCTGGCACCATGTCAGCCCCAGTGAACAGCAGGGATATGGGGCTGGTGGGTCTTTGCCTGCAGCCAGACAGGAGGTGGACCTTGGAGAGGCCTTCAAGGCTGGGCCTGGCCAGTAAAGAGCTCCAGGAGGACAGAGCATGAGAATCAAATGGGAACTCACTTTATACTCCAGATCAGCACAAGGGCCCCAGGAGTCAGCTCTTTCTGAGAAATTCCTGGCGTTCCTTGGGGAGCAGTGATGTGCTGACTGGAGTGCCAGGGCGGCTCCAGTGAGGGGTTGGCAGTGCCTCCCCAAGGAGTCCTCAGCAGAATCTCCCCCAGCCAGGACACCCTGCATCACTGCCCTCTGTGCAGCAACTTTCCCCCTGAGGATAATGGTGGCCCAGGTGTTCAAGGGCTTCTCCCAAGACAGATTCAGGGTCCCCTTGAAGCCCCTGCTCACTGCATCTGGGAAGTGACTGGGTCCGAGTCAAGAACAGCCTCCCCGCTAACCTGTCTCAGACCCACACAGGAGCCTAGAGTCTCAGGTCAGGGGAGGGATTTGCCCATCTTCCCAAGGCTTCACCAGGGGCACCTGAGGGCAGGGTAGGATGGCAGGGCCCCAGCAGTCATGGTCTCTTCCACATTGCAGGCTGAGGCCCTTCACCTCCTACAAGCTGCGCCTGAAAGCCACCAATGACATTGGGGACAGTGACTTCAGTTCGGAGACAGAGGCGGTGACCACGCTGCAGGATGGTGAGCAACCCAGGGCACAGACCACGTTCCTGGCCACTGCCCCTGGACCCTGGGACACTGAGGCCCCACTGTCGTCTTGAACCAGGAAGGGGTCACCAGGGAGTGATGGCAAATGGTAGAATTTCATTAGTGACAGGCAGCTTAGAGGGTTTCCGCACAGCCTGTGGTCATAAATCAAGGCTTCAAGGGCTTCCAAATGGAATGGAAGTTTCTTTGATTGGCTTCCAAAGCCCCTACTATCCATTAGCATCCCAGAAATTGAATAATTGATAAGATCATTAAAAATAAATGTCAGCGGGGAGCTGGGTTTTTAGAGATTTTCCCAATTTTTCTCATTCGCGAGCCACTCTTTGGCAACAGTGCAGGTAAGTGATGGGAAGTGAGGTCTCCTCCGAGCTCCTGGTGGCATTTGCACCCACTCCATCCTACCTCTGTGGCATTGGGCCTGGAGATGGATTGTCCTTCTGTGTGGCCCAGGCCTGTGGCAAGCCCAGGAGGCAGCTCTATCACCCACATCCAGCAGTGGTCACAGGACGGGTGGGATGGAAAAGAATGGATGGTGGGTAATAGCTCAGCTCCCAGGCTGGAAACCAAGCACTTAGTTCACCCAGCAGTGCTTCATCATCATTCCCTCAGCATGCCCCCAAAGCACTGTCTTTACCATTTAACACTCCTGTGGAAGAATTTTCCAATACACCAATTTCCAACTGGCTCGCCCTGTGACCTCACATCTTCAGTTCTGCTCTCTTGATGACCTGGAAGTGTGGTTTCTCCCACACAGGCCTCCCTGGTGGACCTCAGGGACCAGCAAAGGGGTTGAGCAAACCATTCCCAGCTTCCCAACAACTCACGGAGGCTGTTTTGCTGCAAACCCGGCACTCCCAGCAGACCAAAACCTGCAAGGGGCTCCAACAGGCCCCAGCTGTGCTCCCAGGAAAAGCACGCCTGTCCTAGAAAAACACAGGCTGGCTTTTACGGCTCCTGCCTCTCACTCAACTCTTTGCTGAGCCTGAATCCTGGGAGTTTGTTGGAGCCTTAGGGGAAGCCAATGAGGAAGAGAGGAGCTGCTCTGGGTATATAGGGTGGTCCAGGGCCTTAGTGAATGGGGCCTGGGGAGCTGGGATCAGCCCCAGGAGCTCACTGTCCAAGAGTCCCACATTTTTTCCTGAAATGTTCAGAAAAAAAAGGTAAAAATACAAATTAAAGAAATACAATGTAACAACTCTCTATTTGTTTGGAGAGTATTATGACATTGTACAATTTTGAATTTACTCAAGAGAGCTCCTACAATTATAACAATGTTACAGATGCATAACACTGTACAAATGTATAACAATGTATAACATTTGTTACAAATATATAACATTGTTATATAACAATATTATAAATTATAACATTGTAGGAGGTCTAATGAGTAACCTAGTAGGGATTTAAAGTATTCAGGAGGATGTGTGCATGTTACATGTAAATTCTGCACCACCTTATAGTAGCAAACCTGTAGGCCAAGGCTACTTGTAACTGGAAAAGCCTTTCCAGTTAATCTGCTTAAAGTGGGGACCAATTTCACACTAAACCACAAGGGAAAGGCTTTGCAGGAACTAAATTACAAAACAAAAACTATATAAATGCATTCATGTTAACCTTACCTTTAACACAATTGAGGTAATGTTTGCAACTAAGCACTAAATCTTAGAATCAAGAACAAAAACCCACACAAGCTGATATCATTGTGGTAACCTCTCTGACAGATTATGTGAGAGCAAAGTGCAGCAGCCTCCTTTGACATCCAGGGTGCCATCCAAAAGGACCATTTATGAAAAAAAGAACCATATATGAAAAAAATATTCAAGAGGCCTTTCTTATCCTTTGATATTCAAATCAGGCTTTGATAAGCCTATCTTGTCATTGCCTTGCCTGGGATGTGCAGTTTCTCTTTGCAATGGATCTGCATTGTATTTATGTTGTATTGTCTTACACTATCTAGAGACTGACAAGCACAGACTCTCTCCAGTGGGTAGGGAACCCTTGGCAAGATAGGGAGAGTCCTCTGAGTATGTGGACAGTTTACTGATGAACAGTTTCTTTTTACAGTGATTTCTATTTCCCTGCACAACCTCACAACTCGAGGACATTGAGAACTCCCTATAATGGTACTGCTGTGTCACTAGGGGTGTCAGGAAACTGGCTAGAGGGCCGACCATTGAAGCTGGAACTGCATGAGGTTGAGGGGAGCTGGAGGGAGACCCGTCCCTAAAGCAGAATGGGGAGGGTGGAGGTGTGACTGATGCAGGCACTGCCAGGGCTGAGGGGTGGGGCCTGGCAGGCCCAGAAAGGAGTCACAGAGCATGTGATTTTCTGTGCTGAGTGGAGAGGTGTCTGCTAGGTGCACAAGTGGACCTGTGGGAAGAACATCCTCATTCAATTTAAGTAAATATGGACTGCATGCAGAGTGTGTGTCAGGCTTCTGCTGGGCCTCAGGGATCTTACAGCTGGGGAGGCATAAGAGTTCAGTTCAATATGCCAAGATAGGACCACATAGATTTGGAAGGAGTAGAGGAGACAGGAAAGAAGGGCATGGAAGACCTCCTGGATGTGGCAGATGACAAGAAGTTTAGTTTGGCCAGAGTGCAGGGCATGGCCATGGGCAGAGGTCAAACCAACCTTGTCCCTCCAGAGAGCAGAGGAGACCTGTGGCAGATCCCCTTCACTCTGCTGTCCCAGCCATTTGCAGCCTCACCAGAAATCGACCCCCTTTCCTGACAGCCCTTTAGCATTTCAAACCAAGTGACCTGGCGTGATCATGTGTCCTATTCAGGAAAAGTAGCTCTCACCTAGGTATCTTAAAAAAAAAAAAAAAATACCATATGTTTCCCCCACTTCCAGAAGATCTGAGCCCTGCAGGGAGAGACTCAAGCCAGACTGCTCCATGATGCCCTCACTGGAGAGGTGCCTCTAGGAACATCCACCATGGGGAGAGCCCAGTCTGGGCCTGTTTCTCAAGGCCATTGTTAGGGTTCAGTCCCTCCTATCCCAGGCACAGGCTTTGAAGAAGCAGCTCTGGGAATCCCTGAGGAAGGGCAGGGGAAGGGGACCCTGGAGAAGGAAGGAGGCAGGGCTTATCAGCTTCCCACGCTCCCTGGGGGTGGCCTCAGTAAGGGCAGCAGAACATAGCCACCACCCTGACACCCGCTTTCCCCCCCTGTGTTTTCAGTTCCAGGAGAGCCCCCGGGATCTGTCTCAGCCACGCCGCACACCACATCCTCTGTCCTGATACAGTGGCAGGTAAGAACGAGGAGAATCACTTGTGTTTTGTCAAATGTGTTCTCATTTTCCTGCGCATTCAGCCATGACGGCTGGACATGAACTGCAAGCCCAGCCCTGAGCTAAGCGTTTGAGAGTAGAACCAAGGAGACACCCCCTCAGACTCACAAACGCAAGTGGGAAATGGTGTCAGCCATCATCTCGGTGTAGTCTCCAAAACATTAGAAGCAAGACTGTGATGCACATAGAGAATGAACTTGACACTCCTTATACAGGAGGGACCGGCAGGATGGGGAGGCCGGTCTGAGAGCATTGGAGGAACTGGGTATGTCTCTGCATTTGACCAAGGACACTGGAGCAAGGCTTTTATGTATACACAAATTCGTTATCACCCTGCAGAGCATAAAACTGCAGCCTCTGGAGTTAGCTTTACTAGAGAAGTCATCTGCAACCAGACAAAATAGCTACTGGATTGTATGTATTTTCCCATAGTCTGGGTCTCTATTTATTATTATTATTATTATTTTGAGACAGAGCCTCACTCTGTCACCCAGGCTGGAGTGCAGTGGCACAATCTTGGCTCACTGCGACCTCTGCCATCCAGGTTCAAGTGATTCTCCTGCCTCAGCCTCGCAGATAGCTAGGATTATAGGCACACACGACTATACCCAACTAATTTTTGTATTTTTAGTAAAGATGCGGTTTCACCATTTTGACCAGGCTGGTGTCGAACTCCTGATCTCAGGTGATCCACCCGCCTCAGCCTCCCAAAGTGCTGGGATTACAGACATGAGCCATCACGCCCGGCTAAGTCTAGGTCTTTAATCTCCAGCATGCAGTGAGTCAACCAAAGGCATATTCTTCCAGATAATCACAGAATCCTTGGTGGGGCCTGTTCAGCAATGCTCCAGTAAGGCAATGAAGGACACACTGCTGTCTCTTTCCCTTAGTTTCAATTTCGGGCAATGTTTACTAACAAGTGCATTGATGGCAAAAATAACAGAGGGACAAAACTGCCCGAGGAAGGGCTGCAGGCCCCAGGGAGGTCCCAGCTGAAAAGTGGGGTGGGGAGCTACATGGAGGACTTGGCCCAGAACCCACATGGCCTGGGTCTGGGGCAGGCAGATGTTGAGTTTCCCCGGGGCTGGAACTTGGCCTGGCAGCAGACACAACAGACGGACAGGCAGGGGGCCAAGCACAAGGGCAGAGTCAAAGCTTCTGGCCCACAGGGAAATTCCTGAGGCCAGAGTAGGGGCTGCCTTGCTGGGGAGCTGGGAACACAGTGGGATGGGGCTAGCCCAGGGCCAGGTCAACCTAGGAGTGGCTGCTGCGAGCTGGGGTCAGGAGGGTGGTCTGGTGGGCATGAGATTCTTCTTTGGAGCTGATGCTGTCCTCAAGGACATTGGCAGGGTCCCTGAGGCAGCAGGTGGGAACGATAGTTCAGGAAGTCAGGAGAAAAGCAGGAGAGGAAAAATGGTATGGACACGGCCGTGGAGAGCCAAGGGGTGTCCTGGCCACATGCACTCCACTGGCATGGGGGAGGCAGCACGGAGTTCTGTGGAAAGGAGGGGGCTGTGGGCAAGGGCAGGGATGGTGGGAAACCCAGCCGAGGCCACAGGAGGATGTCCCAGACGGAGCATCTCCTAGGGCCCTGCAGAAGGGCCACCCCAAGGGGCAGTGGCCTCGCTCTGTAGCACGGAGGACAAGGGCCAAGGCCAGGCTAGGACAGGAGGTGCCAGAGATGCCTGCTGGGCCGGGAGAGAGACGTGCTGAGTCAGCAGCGTCAGCCGCCTTCCTGGGCGTGGGCTTGAGTTGTGTGGCGCTAGAGACGCTGGAGAGGAGCCCGGTGAGAAGAGCCCGGCTGGGCCGCGGACGGGGGGAAGCCCGGTGAGAAGAGCCGGGCTGGGCCGTGGACGGGGCGGGGGGGTCGGGGGGAGCCCAGTGATTAGAGCCCGGCTGGGCCGTGGACGGTGGGAGGGGGGGAGCCCCGTGATTAGAGCCTGGCTGGGCCGTGGACGGGGGGTCGGGGGGAGCCCAGTGATTAGAGCCCGGCTGGGCCGCGGACAGGGTGGAGCCCGGTGAGAAGAGCCCGGCTGGGCAGTGGATGGAGGGGAACCCGGTGAGAAGAGCCCGGCTGGGCTGCGGACGGGAAGGAGCCCGGTGAGAAGAGCCCAGCTGGGCTGTGGATGGGGCCAGCTGGAGGGATTTGGGAGGGGCTCCGCTTCCCCCTCTTGCTGTATGATCCTATGAAATGTGATCATGTCTGAGGTATGAAAGTGGCAATTTATTTGATTCAACCCCATTTCACTTGCTACTATCACTTGTCTGAGGGATGGAGCATGGGCATGTAACAAGCTGGGTTCTATGAAGAGCACATAGTCTCCTTCATGTGTCCACGGAGGTGTGCGGGGCTGCTTCCTGGCCACCTTTCTCTTGCTAAGGGTTCCAGCTTCTCTGGATAAGATAGGAACCTTTCTAGGGGACGAAAGAGTGTCCCAGTGTCTCCTGGTGGAATTGGAAGAGTACTACTGTGGCACTCGACACTGCTGAGTTTACCAGAGCTTAGGGGGCCAGAGTGGGAACCAAGAAAACAGCCTGGGCCCTACCCCTGCCCCTGGGAAGCCATAGCTTCTGATCTGTCTGGGAGCCACTGGCAAAGTGAGGAAGCACTTCCCACTGTGTTTCCCATGCTGGTCTTAAACTCCTGGATTCAAGCAATCCTCCTGCCTCGGCCTCCCAAAGTGCTGGGAGTACACGTATGAGCCACTGTGCCCAGCCTGTAAGTGGATTTTGAGGCTGTTTTCTAGCAAAGAAAAAAAATCTAAGCAATTGATCACACCATGAGGGAGGCTCTCAGTGGAGGATGGACTCCAGTTTCTAACAGGCACCTTCCCAGAGGAGGGTTACAGCTGCCTGGGCAAAGATGGGGAGGCACCCTGCCTCTTCAGAAAACATCTTGGGGTTGTTTCTCTTTCTCTTCACTTGTGCCATCACCCACAAAGGACCAGCTCCTGCGTGGGGTGCTGAGCTCTGGAGGAGACCGAGGCAGGCTGCAGAATGTGAAGAGCTTTCATTAAGTGCAGTGGGCTCTATAAGGCATTGCCGGAAAGACAGCAGAAGGAACAAAACTAACTGTGGCTAGAGCGGCACCTGAATGTACTTTGCAGGACAGACAGGCCCTTGTGGTAAAAGACTGGAGAAGCGCGTGGCCCCTGGCACAGCCTGAGCAAAGGCTTCTGGGTGATGTCACTGATGTTTGAGGCCATGTCTCGCATGGGATGGGGTTGGGCCTCCTGTGCTCTCAGAACCATCAGGACTGAATTCCTTCCACTCTCTATGAAGCAGAAGGCACAGGATGGAAACTGAAAGCTCAGATACCCGGGGGATCATGGTGGACGGATTAGGTTTGGGTTTGGGCACCTGCTCTGCCAAACTCATGTGAGGCAGTGGCACATAGTTGAGCTTCCCTCAACCCAGCTCCCTGTCTCTAGAACTAGGAGAGTTAGGCCCTGCACCGCTCTTCCCCACCCCCCACACCCCCTGCTCAGCAGAGGGATCTGGGCAGGAGATTCCACAGAGGCCAGCAACTGCAGGGGGCCCAGGGGACACCTTACAGGTAGCTGGAAGGAGAGAGGCTCCCCATGGACGTCTTGCCTCCTCCTACCCCCAGGCCTTCCCTCCACTCAGCCCTGTAGCCTCCAGGTTGCCCACCTTCCCAGCTCTTTCAGCTCTTCCCCGCCCCTGAGCATTGACTTCTTCCTGCCTCCCACATCTGGTGACAAAATCCAGGCAGACTCCTACCAGGTCATTTGCATTTAAACAGGGGCTTTTGCTTTGGCACGCCTATAATTCCAGAACTTTGGGAGACCAAGGCAAGTAGATCATGAGGTCGAGAGATGGAGACCATCCTGGCCAACATGGTGAAAGCCCGTCTCTACTAAAAATACAAAACTTAGCTGGGCATGGTGGTGCATGCCTGTACTCCCAGTTACTCGGGAGGCAGAGGCAGGAGAATCACTTGAACCTGGGAGGTGGAGGTTGCACTGAACTGAGATTGCACCACTGCACTCCAGCCTGGTGACAGACTAAAACAAACAAACAAAAAACAGGGGCTTTTGAAAAATGAAGAACCTCCAGCAGTCTGCTGGCAGGCAGAGGGAAGGTGTTTTGAGGAAGGGCTCCCAGTTCCCTTCAAGTTTCTCTCCACACAGACAGCCAAGCCAGCATGCAGTGACACACAGACGAGGCCATCTTGAACTCCAGCTCTGACTGAGCATCCGCCATGGCTGAGGCCTGGCCCAGGTGCTGTGGGCATTTAAACATGAACATGGCCTGGACATGGCCTGCCCCCAGGCATATGCAGAGTCAGAGACATGTGAAGGGCTGGGGACACCGGTCTGTAGTGCAAAGCGAACCTTTTGCTTCAAGTCATATAATTCTCTGGAGACCATCGAGCCAGACTTCTGCCTGTTACGGGCATGGGGTTGAGCCTGGAAGTTTTAGCAGCAAGCCCAAGCTTATACTGCAAGGTGGCTGCAGGGCCAGGACCCGAATCTGGAGCCTGACCTTGACTTCTTGGGTGCCATGTAGCTGACCTACTGATGCCTCCAAAGCACCTCCAGAGTTGGAAAGCCTCTTTCATAGATTACAGACAGATTAATCCCAAAGTCCAGGAATGGAAACTGGTTGAACCCAGTTCAGAACCCCATGCAGGCAAGCCTAGGTGTCTCTGTGAAGCCACCAGATGCTTTATAAGGCTCCCACTGGGAAGATGGCACTTGCTAACAGAGTGACCTGTGCCAGCTGCTGCCTTTAAGGAAGCCACCCTCTGGGGGTATGGGCCACCTGTAACCCCTCCCCAGGCCTGGAAGACTGCTGGGAGGGGATGCATTTATGCATTTGGACTCTTCAGGGATTTCTGGTGCAAACAGCATCAGTTAGCCTGTTGGCCAAACATGGCCCCAGCCTGGTGGCTGATGGACATTGTGCCTGTTGTAGGAGGGGGATTGGCCTCTTCTCCTTATTCCTCTAAATTGTCCCATCTGCCTTGGCTAGAAATACCTGCGAGTCCAAGCTCAGTAAACTTCAGCCCCTTCCCCTCCATCTTCCAGCCCCAGAGACTGGGAAACCACACTTGGTCCCCAGGCAGAACAGTTTTATTTTCCAACCTCCTAACTTTCTGCTTAGTTAATAGTTTTGGTGAAATGCATCCAGTCCTCCCCATCCCAAGCTTCCCTCCTCCTCTAAAAATAAATTGCTGTCTCTTAATCCTGTCTCATCTGTGTGTCTGCAGAGCTGGCTGAAGGCCTCTGCAGTCTTCCTGCTGAGGTCTCAGTGCCTGGAGCTACCACGGGTCTAATCTGGGGAGAGGGAGGCTTTGAAGGTGACCTCAGGGGGAGGTTGCTTGGCTGGTACTTACATTGCCCCAGCTACAAGCTTTTGATCTGTCTGCTTGCCTCTTCGTCCCACTGATTGAGTCAGTACAGAGCGCAGAAATGGAAGCTGAGGGCTCTCACTCATCTTCACTGCCCAGACTCCAGCCATTCCCACCGTGCCACCAGTGTGAGCCGCAAGGGCAGGACTCCCAGGAGGACTGCCTGGGACCATCTGGACAGACCAGGAGCCTTGGGCAGAAAGAGCAGGCTCTCTGGGTGCACAGCTGTGTGCTGGGTGAAAGCCTTTAGCGGAGAAGTGTTGTGTCAGGGCCCTGGGAAAGGAAAGTCAGAAACCCCCAGGGTCTTGGAAATCACTGCCATCTGTCATTCAGCAAAGGGCTCCTGTCTCTGCATTTTTGCAAGACTGGTTGTTACTGGGAGTAACAGTAGCCCGGGGGACCCACCAAACCCATCCACGGCTCCAGTGGATTCGAGGAAGCTCTGTTCTGGCCAGTCTCCTTCTGGGGAGCCCACCCGAGTGGGGAATGACTCGGGACCTGGGCTAGTCCTGGCTCAGGCCCCAGGAACCTGTAGCCTGGCTTCTGCTCCTAGACCCACGCAGACCTGCCCCTGCCCTTCACACCCCTCACTCACATCTTGTGGGGCTACACCAGACACTGTGCCCACCTTGCAAAGGGCCAGCCCCTCTCCACTCATCAAATGCCTCTTCCTCCTCCAAGGGCAGCTCAAAAGCCATTCCCTGCTGTTATCCTCCAGTTCTTCCTAGCAGTAAGCTCACCCTCTCTGAGGCGTCAAAGCCATCTTCCTCACTAACACCCTGGCACCTGGTGCACGATAGCTCAGGAGATCTCCTAGACGCAATGAGATGGCAAGACATATCCTGAGGGGCGGCGTTCAGTGTTCATATGTGTTTCCCCAATAAGATGCCCTGAGCCCTTGGTGAGGCAGTGTCAGGAGACAGGTGCAACTTTTCAAGGAGCCAGAGCACCAGGCCTTCCTGTTGGCTCTGGGCACTGCCCTCCCTCTCTGTGGGAGGGCCCAAGGGCACAGTGCTCTCCTGCTTCCTTAGAGCCACGTCTGTGCAGTGGCCTGATTCACACGGGACAGATGTCCTGTACTCTTTAGGGCTGACATAGTCAGCAAAATGACCATGGAGAGCAAACGGCCTTCTCTCTCTGAAACCCAGATAGCCTGCAGAGAATTGTCTCTCTTCATTCTTACATACTGACTTTTCCAACTTTTTCATCCATTGTATTTCCTTTAAGAAAGAGGTTTAGTAAACATTCTATCTCAGTGTGGCTTTGAAAAATGATGCCCTACAGAAGGAAGGTTTTAATTTCAGTCTCAGCTGTGACCCATGAAATCACCAGGGCTAGAGTATGAAAGGGCAAACTGCAGGATGGCCTAAGCCCAGGAGTTTGAGACTAGCTGGGCAACATGGTAAGACCCCATCTCTACAGAAAATTTAAAAATTAGCTGGGTGTGGTAGTGCATGCCTGTAGTCCCAGCTACTTGGAAGTCTGAGGCAGGAGGATCACTTAAGCCCAGGATGTCAAGGCTGCAGTGAGCTGTGACCCACCACTCCACTCCAGCCTGGGCAACAGCATGAGACCCTGTCTCAAAAAAAATAAAAAAAGAGCAGACTGCCCAGACCCCACTGTGTGTGATGTGAGTTGATATGTGTGTGGGTGGGTGGGTGGTTGTTATGCACACACAGGATTTCCACCATGCCCCCACATCTCACATCTCTGCTGTTGTTTTCATCATGACACTGTCTGGACACCGTCTGCAGTTGAATGCAACAGTGAATGGCTCCCACTCCTAGCACAAGGGACTAATTTTTAAAGACTGGGAGTAAAACAACTAAAAACCTAAAAGCTGCTCTGGGTGAGGTAAGGTGGCTCACGCCTGTAATGCCAGCACTTTGGGAGACTGAGGCAGGTGGATCTCAAGGTCAGGAGATCAAGACCATCTGGCTAACACAGTGAAACCCCATCTCTACTAAAAATACAAAAAATTAGCAGGGCGTGGTGACAGTCACCTGTAGTCTCCGCTACTCGGGAGGCTAAGGCAGGAGAATTGCTTGAACCCAAGAGACGGAGGTTGTAGTGAGCTGAGATTGTACCACTGCACTCTAGCCTGGGCAATGGAACAAGACTCTGTCTCAAAAAAAAAAAAAAAAAGCTGCTCTGAGTGTGATTCTATAGACTCCACAGGGAGGAAACCCAAAATAAACCCTATCAGCACCCCCAGTTTTTAGGAAACCATATGACATGCCAAGCCCTAGGGGTGCAGACCAGGACTGGGACCCTGGGATGGGTGAGCTGGAGAAGGAACCAATGAATAGGCCAGGACACCTGTGAGTGACCATTGCTGGTGTCCCAAATGCTGTTTTGTCATCAAAATTGCATTTAATGAAATCAGCAGACACTGTAGCCTCTCCTGCCTGCTCCCCCATCTAGCCTCTGGACTGGGCCACCAATTCTCACTCCTTCCTTTTCTGCCAGCTCTCAGCTTCCCAAGCTCAGAGCTCCCTGGTCAGGTTTGTGTTTTATTTTGTTTTCCTGGCAAACTGAGCAGTGCTGGGAGCCCCTTGAACCAGTGAGGAAGGACTCCCTGCTGGAGAAAGTGGTCAGTGGCCACAGGGCGTGGACAGATGGGGTGGCCAGGTGCCCCAGGGACCCTACTGTGCCTTGCTGATGGTCTGCCGCTGCCTTGGGTACCCTGCACCCTGGAGAGACCATCTGTGCTGGCTCACTTTCTGTATTGTTTCTCTAGCTCTATTACTGGAGGTGCTTTTAAAAGCATTTCCATCTGTAGGTTGTCTCGATGGAAGGCAAGCAGCACCAGGGACAGAGCGGGTATCCAGAGAAAACCTGGGATGCCCAGTTACATCTGAATTCCAGAACAAGAATTTTAGATTCAGATTTAGCTGGGTGTCTTGTATGTTTATAGCTTTTAAAAAAGCAAAAAAAACAAGAGACTTCACTTGACATTGAAGTCCCTGGGCTCTGGGTCAGTGGTTCTGACCTGGTGTCCGAGTATGCCCTGGCCCTGTGAAGGTGGCCAGCCGGGGCCAGAGCAGAGGGGCTGGAGCAGAACCAGCACCAAGGTCCCCTTGGCTGTTGGTGGTGACCAATGAAGGGTGAAGAGAAAAGGAAAAGCCAGCGGGATTATCCCTCCTAGATAATTGTCAACTCCACCGTCCATTTGAGAATTTGGAGCTAAATGCCTGGCAGCATTGTTTCCCCCTCTCTGGTCTGTGGTGGGCAGCAAGAGTCTTCGGAGCTGGGGCTGCAGCCCATGGGATGGATACGTGACCCTTGTAACTTACTGTAAAATTGAGCGGGCTGCAGAGCATTGACAAGCACACCGTCGGGGGGACATGGGGGACTCAGACGCATCCCACCCTGGACAACAGCTCTCTCAGCCCCTGGGTTTGCACATGGGTCCAACACTCCTGGGCCAGAAGTGGAGATGTGTCCAGGCTGGAGTGGTATCTAATGGTGTGGGTATACAGGGCCCCTAGGACATGGATCGCAAAGACCCAGCAAGTCCACTTAGGTGTTCCTGTTATGCTTTTCTGCATCTGACGGAGGGATTATATCCTATCTTGCTGTTCCTGAATTGGGAGCATGGCAGGGGAGTCAGAAAGTCCCGGAGAGGGACAGCTGTCAGCAGCCCTGCGTGACAGTGTCCTGGGGCTGCCCAAGCTAACGTGGTAGGAGGCCTCATTTTGGAAAATGTCCTGAGTCCGCCAGGTACACACTGTGCCTCTGGTGCATGCGTGAGTGTCGCATATTACACGCATGAGTGCTGTTCCTCATTGCTGCCGCTGTGCAAGTGCCCCTCACTATCCTAGCTATTCTCTCAGAGAGCCTGGGAAGCAAAGCACACCGCTTCCTCCACATTTGGGTTTTGCATCACGAGTGGCAAGAGTCTAAAGAGAAAATGACTTATCTAAACATCCAACCCCTTTTGGTGCCTGGGTTCGGATAGTGATGATTGGAGAGAGTTTGGATTGCAAGGATGTGTTTTGTGACTGCAAAACAAGTTACCACATGTTAGGTGGTACAAAAGGGCAGAAACTTATTCTCTCACAGCTCTGGAGGCCAAGAGTCCAAACTCAAGGTGTCAGCAGGGTCTTCCTCTTCCTGAAGGGTCCAGGGAGGATCCTTCCTGCCTCTTCCAGCTTCTGGTGGCCAGCGACAACTCTTGACATTTTTTGCTTACAGATGCATTACTCCAATCTCTGTCCCCGTCTTCACCGGGTGTTCCCCCTGTGTGTCATGTGTCCTAACTTCCCTCTTCTCATAATTTCCCTCCACTCATCAAATTAGGGTCCTCCCTAATCCAGTATGACCTTGTCATAACGAATTGCATGTGCAAAGACTATTTCCAAATAAGGTCAGGTTCACAAGTGTCAGGGTAGTGAGAGGGAGGGTGGGGTCAGCTGGTGGGTGGTTCAGAGCAGGCTGCCTGCTGAGATTCCACCCTTCTCTGGGCTCACCACACAGCATGCAGCCTTGAGCATGTCTTTTAGGCGGACACAGTTCAACCCACAGCAAAGGGGCTCTCGTGCAGCAAAACTGTGCCTCTGCCCGGGGAGCAGGATGGTGCTGCGGTACGTGCGGGTGCCTCACAGTGAGCGGGACACCAGAAGTTCCATGCACATCCGTCCTTGGACAAGGCTTCATGGCCGCGTCTTCAGCCTGTCACAGCTTGGCAGGTTCCTGTTCCTTATCCCGCATCTGAGTATCCCAAGAAGAGAGACCAGATGCTCAGAGGCTCAGCACCCAGATGAGTGAGAAGGTTGCTGAGGCTTTACAGGGTGTCTGCCTGGAGTAGGAGGACTCTTCTCAGTCTCAGATTTGTCTCCTATGTGGAAACATCCTCCCCACACTTACATATCTACAGAAACTGACTAAAGGAGGAGGCAAACCTTGTGTTGGGTCTGGAACAGCGAACAGCCACATCTGAAAGTAGATGGCAGGTCTTGGGGGTCTCACAATCCCATGTTTAGATTCCAGCAAGACCTAAACTGCCACCTCCTTGTCTGCCTATCCTCCCTGTTCCACTGAATCCTTAGATGGGTCTCATGCACGCCTGGCCGTGGCTTGGTAAGAATTGCAGGATGAGAGCTGGATTGGCCAAAGTGTATCTGTTGCCTGGGGCAGCTGAAACATCATTGCATCGCAAGGCGGTAGGCCAGGCAGCCATCTTACTTGGGGCCATGGAGATTCCAGCCTGAGGCCTGAGTCAGCACAGTGGGGGTGGCCTAGCATGGGGAGGCATCAGTGAGGGGCACAGTGAGGCTGCCACAGCCTGGGTGATGGGTGGTGAGAAGGAGGGTGGGGTCAGCTGATGGGTGGTTCAGAGCAGGCTGCCTCCTGAGATTCTACCCTGCTCTGGGCTAACCACACAGCATGCAGCCTCCTCACCGTTTGCATGTCTCCACCGTCCTGCCCCGGCCTTGGTTCTCATTTGAGGATTTGAGCTGGGCAGGGAACAAAATGTCTGTGTCCCCACACACATGCACACAAAAACCAGGGTTCTGAGAGTGGCTCCGCAGCTCAGTGCTGTGCCCTAGGAGCTGCCTGTGTTCCTCATGATGAGTCTGACACCTGTCGCTGGAACCCACGACTTCTTTCTGTGCAGCTGGCTAGCTAAACGGGTGGAGGTGAGCCCTGCTGCAGGCCAGCTGGATTGACTCCAGCAGTGTGGCTGAGTTGGTGTGATGTCTTTGCAGCCTCCAAGGGACGAAAGCCTGAACGGCCTTCTTCAGGGCTACAGAATCTACTACCGGGAGCTGGAGTACGAGGCTGGGTCAGGCACCGAGGCCAAGACGCTCAAAAGCCCTATAGCTTTACGTGCTGAGCTCACAGGTGAGATTGTCCCCTCTATCCTGGTGCAGGGAAGGAGGTTCCCAGGGGACCCTCAGCATCTGCTCAGTGTACATCGTGGTGGGAAATGCCACGGAGGTGGCTGAAAGGAGAAGCATCCCTGCCCTTGGGAGTAGGGAGCAGGCAGGTTTACCCACCAGGGGCATGCAGAGTATAGGTGTGCAGCAGGTGGGTGCAGCTGCGGAGGCACAGGGGCCTTGTCTGCCACAGACTGTGTTAAGGGGAGAGCAATTACCAGACCTCCAGGGAGTGCATGCTCCAGCTTCAGTGGGAGAGGGCCTTGGGGCCTGAGATGGAGGCAGGGAGCCAGTGGAACCTGTTGCAAAACCAACCAAATCCAGGGACAGGCCCCACCTGTCTGTACCAGGCACAGCCTCGGCATGGAGCCCACAGCACTCACCCCCGGGCTGATCCCGGCTCAGCCTATACCGTGCAATGATTGTGGCTCTGATGATGGCCCAGCTGCCTTCAAGGCAACTTCTGGAACCCTGGGGAAGGACGACTGCCCATTCTCACCCCTCCTTTCTTGGATGGAGGTTTGAGGGGGTTCATTTCCTGGCACCCACCAAATGGTGTCACAAAAATACTCTTTGCCCCTTGACATCCTTGTGTTGGGGACAGAGTGAGGGAACAGTTCCAGAACATGCCACGTGTATGACGCCCTCCCACTTTCTGTCATCCCCATCAGTGCTGCCTGGCTCACTTGCCATCGCCAGCCTCGGGGCCTTCCACACACCCGGTTCCCTCCGTGAGACCCCGCTGCAGATGGCAGCTTCTGTGCTCACATAGCTTGCCCCCAGCACAGGCCAGGCTTTGTGCTGGTGAATGTTGAAGATGGTGAACTGCACCGCTGTGGTCTGCACTCTCGCACACCCTGAAAGTGGCCCTTGGTGACCACCAGTTAGCATCTCCCTGGACTTTGTTGCAAAATTAAAACACAGCACAATAGAAGGCCCCGGGATGCGGCTTGGCTTATGCACCCGGTCACGCAGCTCTCCCTGTGGTGGTTTGCTGGGCTCGTCCAGCTGGGGCTCCCTGCATGAGCATGAGTCAGCTGCACCTGCCCCGAGAGAAAAGGTGACCAGGAGAAAAGGCATCCTGCCGCTTGGTGCTAAGTCATGCCAAAAACTAACGTGTTTCACGGAATCAGAGTGATGAATGCACCCCTCCTGTCTGGGGCTGGGGTGCCTTGTTGTTTATGAGGAGGTACAGCCCCACCGGGAGCCAGTGGAAAGCTTGGGTGGCATCGGGGTCTTTATTGCCCTGGGAGGTGCAGCGTGGAAGCTGGCTGGCATCCCAGTGAGATGCCCGTCTACCCTGTTCCCACCGCACATCCCCTGTGATGACCATGTCCCTGCGTGCTAACCACCTTTCTGCTTTGCTTACCCCAATAGCCCAAAGCAGCTTCAAGACAGTGAACAGCAGCTCCACATCGACGATGTGTGAACTAACACGTAAGTGTGCGCTCTCCATGGGAAGCCCGCGCCACAAAGTGCACACACTATGCCCAGAGCGCACACACTGGCCTCTCAGTACAAGGGAAAGCCAGCCTGGATTAATGGCTCCAAGTTTCTGGAATCGCCTCTCAAACGCTGCATCTCCACATACCAAACCACCAGGGAGACAGGAAAGGAAGCCTCTAGAAACAGAGGCTAGGGAAATTTACTAATATCTGGTCTTCAAGTTTGGGACAGAGAAGAAAGCTAGATAGAACAAGATCTCCTCTCTAGCTGCCTTCTTCCTCTAAAAACAAAAACAAACAAACAAACAAACAAAAAACAAAAAAAAACACTCTTATTTTTTTTTTCTTTTTTAAGAGACAGAGTTGCCCAGGCTGGAGTGCAGTGGCTGATCACGGCTCACTGCAGCCTTGAACTCCTGACTCAAGTGATCCTCCTGCTTCGGCCCCCCTTAAGTAGCTGGGACTACAGGCTTGTGCCACCATGCCTGGCAAATTTTTTTTTTTTTTGAGACAGGATCTTGCTGTGTTGTACAGGCTGGTCCTGAATGCCTAGACTCAAGCAATCTTCTTGTCTCAACCTCCCAAGATGCTAGGGTTATAGGCATGAGCCACTGCACCCACCCAGCCTCTTTCTTTTTTTATTGTGATAAAATACACATAGCAGAAAATGCACTCTCTTAAACATTTGTAAGTATACAGTTCAGTGACATTAAGCACATTCACACCATTATGCAGCCATCACCATCATTCTCCAGAACTTTCTCATCTTCCCAAACCGTAACTCTGTCCCCATTAAATACTAACTCCTTACAGCCCCTCCCCACCGGCACCCACCATTCAACTTTCTGGCTCAATGGATTTGACAACTCAGGAACCCCATATGGAATCATGTCATATTTGTCTTTTTGTGGCTGGCATATTTCAAGAGCATAACATCTTCAGGGTCCATGCATGTCAGAGCAGATGTCAGAATTTCCTTCCTTTTCAAGACTAAATAATATTCACTTGAATGATAGACCACGTTTTGTTAATCCGCTCAACCTCCCTTCGCCTTTAAATAAACCATGTTGTTTCTTCTTTGAGTCCTAGCTAGGGAGGAGTTTCAAAATCCAACTACAGGGCTAGATGTAGAGCCATAATATTATTCACTAAAACACAGGGAACTTGGCTGATTTGGGAAGTGGAGGAGATAGGAGGGAGAGGCTGACCCTCCCTGAGCCCCTGCTGTGTTTGGGCATTCTGCAGGAGCTGGGGATGCTTTGCAGGGCAGCATAGCTCCAGCATGCTGAGATACTGACTCCGCAGCATGGGCAGACCCTGTAAACATCTCTTTGAAGGCAGCACTCCACAGATAGGGGCCTGAGTCACAGAAGCTCTGCTGGACTGGTAGCTGGCAGGAGGCATGATTTGTAGGCCCAAGCATACTGCCATCCACACCAGCACACAGGTGCCAGGCACACGCGCAGTGCCTCAGGAAAGTCAAGCCACCCACAATTCGGTGTTCACAACTGGAAGAAACTTCCAGAATGTTTTGGCTTAAAGGTCAGTTACTCTCCCACTGTCACTTAGTGCAGAGCTGGTGCTTGGCCACCTGCCCTGAGTAGTTCTCTGTGTGCAGCAGCCCACACCCTTTCTTTCCTAGGACATGGCCACTAAGGTCTCAGAGGCCTTTGGTTACCAATGTCTTTCTACACTCTATTTTAAATGCCAGAGTCTTACTCCATCCGTTCATAATTTCAAGGAGAGATTCTGAACCAAAAGGCAGGCCCTGGTTATGTTTTTTATTCTAAATCAGGTGTCTCAAGGCTGAGCGTGGTGGCTCACACCTGTAATCTCAGCACTTTGGGAGGCTGAGGCAGGTGGATTACGAGGTCAGGAGATGGAGACCATCCTGTCCAACATGGTGAAAGCCTGTCTCTACTAAAATACAAAAAAAAAAACAAACACGTTAGCTAGGAATGGTGGTGCACATCTGTGGTCCCAGCTACTTGGGAGGCTGAGGCAAGAGAATTGCTTGATCCCGGTAGGCGGAGGTTGCCGTGACCTGAGATCACACCACTGCACTTAAGCCTGGTGACAGAGTGAGACTCCTCAAAAAATATCAGGGGTCCCAACTATTTTGACCCCAGGGACCGGTTTTGTGGAAGACAACAGACCAACTGATAGGGGAATGGTTTTGGGATGATTCAAGTGTATTGCATTTATTGTGCACTTTATTTCTATTATTATTACATTGTAATATATAATGGAATAATTATACAACTCGCCATCATGTACAATCAGTGGGAGCCCTGAGCCTGTTTTCCTGCAACTAGACAGTCCCATCGAGGGGCAATGGAAGACAGTGACAGCTCATCATGCATTAGATTCTCATGAGAGTGCAAACCCTATTGTGAATTGTACATTCGAGGGATCTAGGTTGTGCAAGGCATAAGGAGTGCACAACCCAGATCCCTCACATGTGCAGTTCCCAATAGGGTTCACACTCCTGTGAGAATCTAATGCCTCTGCTGATCTGACAGGAGGCAGAGCTCAGGCGGTAATTCGAGGGATGGGTAGCAGTTGTAAATACAGATGAAGCTTTTCTCACTCACCTGCCGCCGCTCACCTCCTGCTTTGCAACCTTGTTCTTAACAGGTCATGGTTAGTGGCCCAGAGGTTGGGACTCCTGTTCTAAATCCTTTAGAGGAGGGAGCTCCATGCTGCCATTTTTTTTTTTTTTTTTTTTTTGAGATGGGAGTTTCACTCTTGTTGCCCAGGCTGGAGTGCAATGGTGTGATCTCAGCTCACTGCAACCTCCACCTCTCGGGTTTAAGCAATTGTCCTGCCTCAGCCTCCTGAGTAGCTGGGATTAAGGTGTCTGCCACCACACCCACCTACTTTTTTGTATTTTTAGTAGAGACGGAGTTTCTCCATGTTGGTCAGGCTGGTCTCAAACTCCTGACCTCAAGTGATCCACCCGCCTCAGCCTCCCAAACTGCTGAGATTACAGGCGTGAGCCTCTGAGCCCAGCCTCCATGCTGCCTTTTACCTGAACACAGGATAGAATGGGTGTGTCTTTTGCTTAATGGTGGTGGGTGGTTCATTAATAGGGAGGAAAAGAGGAGAGTGCCCGGTCACAGAGGATGCAGGCATTTCACAGACTTCCAACAATCCCCCTCCTCTCCTTGGAGAGTGCTGCTTCCTTCAGTGTGGTTCATAGGGAAAGCTTTCTAGGAACAGAAGGTGGTCCTGGTGGAAGCTGATCCCCATTTCCTTTAACGCTGCAGATTTAAAGAAGTACCGGCGTTATGAAGTGATAATGACCGCTTATAACATCATCGGCGAGAGCCCAGCCAGCACGCCGGTGGAGGTCTTTGTCGGCGAGGCCGGTAAGCTCCGTGCACCCCCAACCCCACTGCCAGCCAGGGCCATAGTGGTGGGGACAGCCAGGTGTGCTGTGGCCAAGCCCCTTGGATGCCCAGCAGCGTTATTCCTCCTTGAACACATTGCTACTGGGGCCGAGGTCTCCACGCCACTAGCTGGAAAAGATGGGCTCTGCTGCAAGCTGGAATGTCCTGACAGCTTAAGGGAATGGTCAAGTCTTGCTTTTGAGACCCAAAGGGTTTGTTCGATAACTGGGGCCGTCATATTTAGTGTGGCTTTGCTCTACGAGAGCAGTATTAACTTAGTGGGGATCTGGGTGTGTGGGAAATGGAACCTCATTATCTGGAGGGGCAGATGTCTGCATCAGTCCTTCCATGGGCTTTGGCAGGGGCCTGGTGACCGGCACCAGCCTGATACCCTGGTGACAGCCCATTTTCTAGGTCTCAGAAAGTCAAGTGGACCATTGCCTCCACCCCTTTTAGATAAAATGTGACTCTTAGGTCTGATTCAAGGGCTCCTGCCTTCTGTAGGGCTCACAGTGAGAAGCAGCATCGTTTTTAGATCGCATTCTGACTATCCCTCTTCCAGCCCAGCTGCGTCAGGTAATGAGAGCAACACCCTCCCTTCAGACAAGGAGACCACAGAACCTCCCCCTCCTCACTGGTTGGTGATTTTAAAGAGTTCCCTGACTTCACATAGAGCCTGGTGTTTCTGCTTAGTGCTGCTGGTGCAGATTTAGAAGGGTGTTGCTTCAGGCCTGGGATAATTTGAGTGTCCCTGAGGCTCAGCTTTGCAGGAGCTGCTGTACAGCAGGAGCGGACAAGGGGCAGCTTGGACCTAGGGGGACAGAGGAGGGAAACACATCAGGTGACCTTTTGCAATTGGGAAAGGATATTGTTATAAACCAATCAATATCGCTAAGGGTCTAGCCCAGAGGATTTTTTCTGGAATGGTCAAGCAGTATTTGCATACAAATGAGGATGCAGTTGGAGTGGGGCACCAAGAATATACGGCATTTCTGCCTCTCCCTGCACAAAAATTGTTCAAAGGGATCACTAAGAGCCACCGAGGTGTGGCTAGGTGTTTCCTCAGGGAGGGGCCTGGCTATAGAGGAGCCCGTTGAGGGCCATGGGGGGCCGCCAAGGGTTCTATCAGGGAGGGGCATCAGGGTGCTGTCAGTAAAGGGTGAGTGCCACAGCAGACAGTGGCCACAGTAGATTCTGTGCTCTCTGCTTGTATTCAGGTGACTGGGCCCCAGGTGGCCCCCAAGGCCAGGGGTTGGGGAGTAGGTCAGCCTGTGGCCCCAGGGGAAGCACAGGACAGGAGGG
Organism: Cheracebus regulus; assembly: GCA_963574635.1. NCBI lineage: Eukaryota > Metazoa > Chordata > Mammalia > Primates > Pitheciidae > Cheracebus > Cheracebus regulus. The sequence continues at coordinate 86,347 of CAUYQU010034693.1, read as the reverse complement.
CCAGGAGCCTCAGTGTCTGAACTGCAAGCAGCAGGTGTGGGTGTTGAAGCTCTGCCTGAGGGTCCTCCTGCACCTGGGGGTGGGATGCCAGGATCCAGGGGACTCAGGGCACCTGAGCAGGCCCTGAGTGTCAGCGACTGAGGCAGAAGGCCAGAGAAAAGAGCTTCAGCAAGCAGTGGGGAAACCAGGGGTGGTACAGGAAACTGGGGAGTCATGCCAGGGACAAGCCAAGCCGCAGTGGGATGGGGTGCTGCACCTGGCTCCAGGTCTGAGGTTTGCACTGTTTGTGTCTTACTTCCTTCTTGTACCACTGTAAAGCGACTGGGTAATTTATAAGAAAAGACATTTACTTGGCTCACAGTTCTCCAGGCTGAACAGGAAGCATCATGGCTTCTGCTTCTGGGGAGGCCTCAGGAAGCTTCCATTCAGGGTGGAAGCTGAAGAGGGAGCAGGCATCTCACATGCTGAAAACAGGAGCAAGAGAGAGCGGGGTGGGGGGGTGCCACATACATTTAAATGACCAGATCTCACGAGAACTCAGCCATTCATGAGAAACCCATCCCTGTGTCCTGTCACCACCTGCCAGGCCCAACCTCCACGTTGGGGATTATAGCTCAACATGAGATTTGGGCAGGGACACATCCAGGCCATATGAGTCTGTTATTGTGGAAAGATGCATATAACATTTAAGCCATTCTACCTGTATAGTTCAGCCGCATTCAGAATGTTAAGCAGCCATCCCAAGCGTCCATCTTTGGAACTGCCTCTTATTCCCAAACAGACATCCCATACCTATTAAGCAGGCCCCCTTTTCCCTCTTTTCCCATCCTGGGCAACCTCTCACTTACTCTCTGTCACTGCAAGTTCACTTGTTCCAGATACTTCCTACAAATGGAGTAATGTGTTGCTTATCTTTTTGTGTCTAAATCCTTGCACTCAGCGTGAGGTTTTTGAGGTTCACCCAGGTTGTAGCAGGTGTCGGAATTTCCTTCCTTTTCATGGCTGAGTAATATTCCATTGTATGCATTTGCCACATTTGGTGTGTCCACTCCTCCATGGATGGACACTAGGGGAGCTTCCCACTTTTGGACTTGTGAATGTGTTACTGTGAGTATGGGGGCACAAGGGGCTTTTCAGCAGTGCAGAGCTGAGACAGCCCAAGTGTGGGAGGCAGCTGCAGAGGCTGTAGGTGGGCTTGGCCTCTGAGGTTGGCATAACACTGTGATGTGGCTTTTCCCTCTTCTCCCCACATGGGCATCTCTGCTCTAGCCCTCCCTTCCAGAAGCCTGCCCTCCTTCTCCACCTCCTTCTCAACACACTCATGCCCTCCACGTGACTCACCTCTGCCTGGAGGTCTGAGTTCTGCCATCTGCACCCTTTGGAGTCCCACAGAAGGGAAAGGAAAGCCTACTTGCTGCGCCCAGGCCACCAAGGCCTTTTCCATGCACACACAAAAGCTCCACGTGGCCACGCTATGCTGCTCACAGAGCTTGAAGGCAGGTGCTAAGAGTCAGAGTGGAGCTGGTGCCTACAGCGACACACCTGCCCAGAGTGCCCTGTGCAGCCTCTCCAGTTTAACCTGACCAAGGCCTGAAGCACCCTTTATGCTTTTATCCCCTGAGGAGCAGCTGCTGTTGCCTCCAGGATGCCCTCCAGGGCTTCCTCTCTGGTGAGCCCTCCCTGTCCCCGTCTCTCTAGGCAGGGCCCAGATTTCTCCTCTGCGCTCCTATCCTGGGTGCCTTGTGCACACCTCTGCCTTCCCCCCAGCAGTGGGGCTGTCTTCTGTCTAATGCTGCTCCTCACCATTAGACCATGCCTGCTTCATCCCAAACAGCTCATTGCCCCCAGGGTTATTGCCAGAGGGGCTCAAAAATACCTTTGTCATTTGGGCAAATTGAGGTTCCCAGACTTCCACATTAGATATAGGGCAGGAATGTAGCCGGGGAAACCCTGTGCCCAGGGACATGCCCTGGAGACTGAGCCTCCCGAATGCGCTGAGATGAAGGAAGGTGGAATCAGCGTCTCATAGTAGGGCTGCAGGGAAGGCTAATCAGAAGCTCCTCATCCTGAGGAAAGGGAGGGAAAAGGAGTGGGTGGCCTTTGTTCCCGTAATGGTCAATGACACTGTCACCATCTTCTGCATGGGCACTCATGTCCTGGGCTGGTCTTTCCATGAGGCTCCTTCTAGAAGCTCCTGGCAGTTGGGAGGGAGAGGCAGAGCTGGTGAGGGTGCACAGGCCAGCAGAGGCTGTGTGGCCACTTTACAGCCCTGGCATGTGGGAGGAAAGGCAGGGCTGGTGAGGGTACACAGGCCAGCAGAGGCTGTGTGGCTACTTTAGGACCCTGGCACGGGGAGCAGTGCCAGGAGCTGGGGTTTACACAAGGGGATATAACAGCCCAGTGGGCTCCTCCTACCCGTCACACAGACAAAAGCCATTCACTGAGCCCATGGTATGGCAATAAACAGAGAATGTAATTAGGGCCCAGCCACGTGGGGGAACCAGAGTTATCACTGGAGCTGGTCTCCCTGAGGGCTCAGAGGTTAATTATTTCCAGGATAGTTTGGTGGGCAGGGGGCTAGGGAGTAGGTGCTACTGATTGGCTGAGGATGACGTCATGGGGCGTGGAAAATGGTCCGCATGTGCTGAGTCAGCCTCTGAGGGGTGTGCTGAGTCAGCCTCTGAGTGGGGCCACAGGATTGCTTGAGTGAATCTAGGTGGGATCAGTCCATTTTCAGAATGCCAAAGTCTGAAAAGCATCTCCAAAGATCAATCTTAGTTTCTATAATAGTGATGTTATTCATAGGAGCAACTGGGGAAGCCACAAATTGTGTGACTTCTGGTCACGTGACTCCTGAGCAATGAGGGATTATAGAAACTACACTTAGGGACCGGGCTTGGTGGCTCACGGCTGTAATCCCAGCACTGTGGGAGGCCAAGGTGGGTGGATCACAAGGTCAGGAGTTCAAGACCAGCATGGCCAACATGGGTGAAACCCCATCTCTACTAAAAATACAAAAAATTAGCCGGGCATGGTGGTGCACACACCTCTAATCCCAGCTATTCGGGAGGCTGAGGCAGGAGAATTGCTTAAACCGGGACCTGGGAGGTAGAGGTTGCAGTGAGCCGAGATCACGCCACTGCACTCCAGCCTGGGCTACAGAGTGAGACTCTGTCTCAAAAAAATGAAAAAAAGAAACTATGCTTACATTTCAGCAGAGTTCAGGCTTCTCCCATACTCCTAACCTCATGGCGTTTTATTAGTTTTACAAAGGCAGTTTCCACCCTCAAAAGAGGAGGGAGATTGGCTTTAGGGAAGGACCATTATCAGCCTTGCTCTAAGTTAAACTAAAAACTAAATTCCTAGATGCAGCCCCTGCACCCAGGTCTCTGCTCCAGCCCACCCATCTGACGCAGCTTGGCTCACACATCTCCTGCGCCAGGCCTGGCAGTGCCGCCCCTGCAGGCAGACATCTCAGCTGTTCAGCCTCAGCATACTTCTCCAGTCTCTGTGTTTACACTGCAGAGTTTTCTGGAAGGAGAAAGCCAGTTTGTCATTCCCTCTCTAGCCTCTGCTTCTCACAGCCCAAGTACCCACCTTGTGATAACCATAATCCACTGAGGAGAGGCACTACTAACACGTTGATTTAGAGCAGGTAGGCCTTCAGAAAAGAAAATTAAATCGGGCCAGCTTCCTTCCCCTCAGCTGGAAGCTTCAGAGCACCACAAATTCCTGGGCCCGAAATGCTCAAAGGCTTTTATGAGAGCTAAGACTTTGCCGTGGCCCCACAGATAAGCGTGCACGTCCAAGTGTCGGCTCTGCTGTTTACTGCCTGTGTGACTGCGGGAAAGTCACTTAACCTCTCTGAGTCCGCCCTTGAGACCTCGTGCTGCTGTGGGGAGAGCTGTGAGTGAGAAGACTCAGGTTCTGGCTTCATTGCTGCCACTAAGATGCCCCCCGCTCACAAGATGAATGTCCAGAATGTGCCTGGCCCAGGGTCAGGCCCCAGTCAGTATTTGGTGAATGAAAGGGACCCTAGTTGGGTGACTCAATTTGTCTGGCCTCATCTGTAAAATGAAGAAATGTTCAGAATAGATGGTAGCTGGGTACCCACAGTTCAAATATGTGTTTAACCTCAGAGAGAAAGGGCAATTTTTAGATTCTTAGTTGACATTGATGTACAAGCCCAGGCATTACAAATTGGTAAAAATAATACAACAGTAAGGACTTCAGTATGCAGGAGGTAGGACCCAATGCAAACAAGCTTAAGCTGAAAAAACTGTTATTAACTCCTGCACCGGAAAAGTTGCAGAGCCTGGGACAGCTTCAGGCATGGCTGCATCCAGCGCCCCAGCAAGCTGCTCCATGTAGCCTCTTGGACCCCCTTTCCTCCTAGTCGGCTCCTTCCTTGGTCAGGCTCTTTGTCAAGATGGCCATAGAGCCCCTGGCACAGAGAGCTTCCTTTTTCTGCAGTGGAAGTCCACTGGCTGTCTTCAGCCTGATTTAGTTGCTTATCTATCCCAAAACTAGTTGCTACAGCCAACATCCTGAGGTGCCCAAAGGCAGGGAGATGTCATCTCTACCTGGACCACATGGGCCAACTGTGAGGCGAGAGGGTCCTTAGAGGAAATCCAGTGCTGCTGTCAGAAGAAGGGAACCGAGGCATTCACCACAGCTATCCTGCAGCACTAATGGGCAGTTTGACTAGGTGGCCAGAACTTTTTCTGGCGGAGTTATGGGCAGTATCTGTGGGTTCCTCGGCAGGAGAGCTGTTCAGGTGACTCCCAGTCAGAGTTCTGGTCCCAGCTCCACATTCTGCAGTGTTCCAGGCACTGTGGGGTGTAAAGGAACCATGCTCCAGCCTTCAAGACACTCACTGTTCATGGACGGGCCCTGGTCTCAGGAAAAGCCTGCACTCCTGCCCAGACCCCAAGCAGGCATCTCAGCCCCTGCCTGTATTTCCAGACCCCCTCAGTCTTCCCCCTCTCCAGCATGTGCCCTTCACCTATACCAAGCTGTGTCCACCTGGAATGACTGCTCCCCACTCGTGTCCCTTGGGGGACACACAGTCCTCCCTCTCGTGCAGCCCAGCGTCCATGCCAGCCCTTGGAGAGGCGGCTGTCTTCTGTCTCCCCAGGCGGAACTAGCTGTTTCTTTCTCTGCTCCAGAACATGCCACACACACAACTCTTTGCATACCCACCTGAGGATGGGTCTTTTCTCTCTCAGTTCCACGAGGGCAGGGACCCCTCTTATTCATTCCCAGAACCTTAGCATACGCCTGGAACACAGAACACATTCTGAAGATGTTGGAGGAAGGGAGGGAGGGAGGGAGAGAACACATTTAGACAGGAATGAAGGAAGGAGAACAACTAGCGTAGCCCAGGCCACCAGCCCAGAAGCACAAGTGATGGAGTGACCCCTGAACTCTAAGTGGGGATAGAGAGGCCCCAGGGCCCAGGGAGCTCAGGGAGGTCCTAAAGCAAGGCCTCCTGTCTAGAGGTTCCTGACCCAGCTCTCCTGTTTACCTTACAGCCATTGTCCTTTCAAAGAGGAAGGGAGGGCTCTGAAAACTCCCAGGAGCTCTGAAGCCATTAGAGTTTCAAAACAAAACAGCAAGGCTGGCCGCACACACCAAACAAAGCTCGTGGTTTTCTGTTCTTTCTGAATCCATGCTGACCAAAAACTGATCCAGCCCCATATGTGTCGTGGGGACAGTGGGGGCAGGCAGGCTCTACCCACTCTGCCATGGGGGTCCTAGCACAGACAAGCGTGGCCCCCAGCCCAGCTCCCAGGGACTGCAAGAGCGAGGCCTCCTCACCGAGAGCAGGCCCCCCTGACACCTACACTGGCCACTGGGACCCCTCATGCACCCTCGCTATCCCCAGGGGCTCTCTTTAGCTAGAGCTAGTGGCAGCTGCCCAAGGACAGAGCCTCCAAATAAAAGGAGGTTCGGTGTTCCCACACAGACCATCTTCTTGGAGCCTGTGGCTTCGTAATTCCCTTGACCCTTAGCTCGTTCCTGGAGCCAGCTCACCTTCCCTGCCTGCTGAGCCCTGCTGCTGATGGTTGAGGTCACTCGGCAGTCCTGGGGGCTTCTGGGGCCTGCAGCTGGGAAGCTGAGTCAGGGTGAATCAGGAGGAAGGGCTGCTATTGATTGATGAGTAAAGCCCTCGGCTGTTCCAGCTTCCTGGGAAGAGACCAGAAGCCCCTAGCCCACCCCACCAAGCCCTCAAATGCTCTGCACATCTGCTCTCTGCCCAGCCAGTCCAAGAGGTGCCTTGGAATCTCCTGGGCCCCTGTAGACAGCGCGGGCCAGCCACAGCCCTTCGGTGGGAAGAAAGGTGCCCCTCCCAGCCTCCTTCTCCGCAGGCTTTCTCCAGATCTTGCCCTGTGGTTTGGGGGTCTAGTGGTAGTCAGACCTAGAATTGCCACGCCTGGCATCTGTAGCCTCCTGGGGGCTGGAAGTAGTGGGGGCTCCAGCATGTCTATATGGGAGGGGCTCAAGAGCCACACTGCAGTTCAGAGTGGGGCTTGGGACTCATCTTGACTGTGTTTGCAGCACAGGTTGTGTGCACGTCAGGTGTGTTATGTCTGTGTGAGGGGATGTGGGAGAGGACAGGCAGGCTTACTGCTACATGAGACATGAGGGTCAAGGCCAGGGATGAGGCAGGGGATACCTGATGGAATGGGCAGGGCTGGGTCCCAGGTGGGGGTAAACGTCCTATAACCCATAGGGTTATTACCATTATTTTCCATCATCTAGTACATTTGCACAGGACTATGGGTCTAGCATCTTGCCATTAGAAATAAAGCTATTCTGAACACTATTACAAATCTTTTCAAACTTCTCTGATGCTTTCCTTGGGATAAAACGCTAGAAGCAGAATTTCTGGTTCAATGACATGAACATTTTTCACTTTTGAAATACTTCAACTAATTGACACCCTGCAGCAGTGACCAGATACAGGTCTCAGGGTGCCTTCCTCTTTTGTCCTACTTTTAAATCTTTCCTAATGTATTAGGCGAAAAGATATCTCATTATTATTTTACTAGATGGGTTTTTAAATTACTGGTCTGTGATTAAATGCCTGTGGCGCCTATGGCCATTTTTCTCATGGGGGTCTGTTAAAAGGCAAACTGAGACACAAAATGTTAGAAGAGTTTATTTGAGCAAACAGCAATTCATGAATCGGGCAGCACCAGTCCCAAGGTGGTTTGGGGTTCTGTGGAGGGAGCACAAGGAGAAGGTTTTTATGGTGTGAGTGTGGGAGATGGACAAAGAAAATATCTGACTTAAGAGTATGTTGTTGCCTTACTTGCTCTAAACTATTAGAAAATCCCGAGTTGTATTTGTTGGTTTTCATGCTGCTGATAAAGACGTTCCCAAGACTGGGTAATTTATGAAGAAAAAGAGGTTGAATGGACTCACAGGTCCACGTGGCAGGGGAGGCATCACAATCATGGTGGAAAGTGAAAGGCAGCAGGCAAGAGAGAATGAGAGCCAAGTGAAGTGGGAAACCCCTTATAAAATCATCAGATCTCGTGAGACTTATTCAATACCACGATAACAGTATGGGGGAAACCACCTCCATGATTCAGTTTTCTCTCACAAGGCCCCTCCCGCAACATGTGGGAATTATGGGGGCTACAGTTCAAGATGAGATTTGGGTGGGAACACAGCCAAACCAGATCACTAGTTATATAATTATAAGTGAGTTGGCAACTTCTGATTGATTAGGCTTAAGTTTTATTTTTCTTTAATGTAGGCATAGTCCAGGTTAAGTTTTGTTTATGTTTGCAGAACCAGCAAGGTCAAGATTGTCTCCACAGCTTAATGGACTTTGCTCAGGGAATTCTCAAGCCTGGTCTCTATCTTATTTTAAGCGTTTTGTGTTGATTTCTTAGAGTGTCTTATAGATTAGGGATATCATGTTTGATCATGTTTATGGCAAATAGTTTTCCCTTTCTGTTGTTTGCCTTCAATTTATCGTGTTTAAATGGTCATGTGCTCAAACCTTTAGATCTGATGCATCACTCCTTCCCATTTTGAGGCCATGTAAATATTCACCCAAATTCTTTTCAGAATTTGTATGGTTTTATATTTTCCATTAAACTCTTTCCTGTTGCTGGAATTAATTCTGGAACCTGGCATGAAGTGAGCTTCTAAATAGATCATTTGTTTCCAGAGAAGTTTTTCCCCCAAAACCATCTATTGATTTTTAATTTCTTTGTGATGCATCTTAATCATGTTTTAAATTCTTACACACAGTCAAGTCTGTCTGAGGGCTTTCCTTCATTCCACAGACATCTTTCCTGTTGCCCTGGTACCTCTAAACCTTTCATTTATGTCAGTTTATGACACATCTTTTCATATTTAAGAGAGCTTGTCTTATTCCTCTTTGTTTTCTAAAATTGCTCAGCCATTCTGTGAATTTTACAATCATCTTGGCAAGATCTCAAAAAAGGCAAATGCTCCTGGGATTTTGATGGAAAGGTATTAAATTGTAAAGGGATTTGGAAATCCTCACCGTCCTCCTATTTGTCTATTTATGCTTGCTCCTCAGGAGCTGGCCGTCCCTCCAGCACCTTGCTGCTGGGCTGGCAGTGATCCTGGTGCAGGTCCTGCTGCTGCTTGTCAAGTCATTGCTGGCAGTTTTATTGCAGTGGTTGCTGTGAGCCTGAGTATTATAGTGGCTTGTCCCTGCCCTGCCCATCGCCAATCTCAGCTTAAGGCTGAGGCTCACGTGGTTCCTCAGGCATGTTAAATATTAGTCCAGCAAAAAGAGCAACATAGGTTTTCCCCCAAAAAGGAAGCCAGAACAGACCTTTTTTCTACACCCAGTGAGGAGTGACTGCCAAGCTCAGGTCAGAGCCGAGTGTCCAGCACTGTGGACTTTAGCCCTACAACTTTCACCAAAAAGAGAAGACTGACAGACACCCACATCTAGCATTTAAAATCACTCAGTCGGCTGGGAGCGATGGCTCATGCCTATGATCCTAGCACTTTGGGAGGCTGAGGCCGAGGCAGGTAAATCACTTGAGGTCAGGAGTTTGAGACCAGCCTGGTGAAACCGCATCTCTACTAAAAATACAAAAATTAGCCAGAAATCGCTTGAACCTGGGAGACGGAGGTTGTAGTGAGCCGAGATTGTGCCACTGCACTCCAGCCTGGGCAACAGAGCAAGACCCCATCTCAAAACATAAATAAAATAACTTAGTGACTTTAGGTGGTATTTGGTTGATCTCAGTGTACATGTGGCTATGGAAGACAGAAAAGGGTCCTGAAAATATTTGTTGTTTTTTTTTTTAAAGAATGAAAACCTAATACAATGTGGGTCCTACCTTTCTTCTAAGTGCTCCAGGTTTTTAATTACTGTTGGTTGTAATGAGAGAAAAAAATAACAAAGCTTCTTGCTGTTTCAGCTCCCCCTAGTGACAAATAAAGCCAGTTCTAGTGCCTATTAAGTGAAATTAAAAGGATTCAATGATGTTAGTTTGAAAACGTGTTTGTAGGGAAGTGTGAATGGCACTTGTTTACAGGGTAATTAACGTTGCAATCCCACACTTCCCAGGCTGCAATACCTCAGCATCAACGTGCAGAGGGCTCCCTGGGTAATTATTAACATCACGCAGTAATGACATTGTGTAAACCACAGGCCGCCCTGTCATTTCTGTGGCCACCCTCTCCAGCAGATGCTGAGGGTCTATGCTGTGTGCAGTGCCGTCGACGCGGTCCTGGATGATGGATGAACATCTTGCCGAGAGCCTAGATGTTTGTGCTGGGCACAAATCATCACAATCCCCTAGGTGGGAACCTTGCTCTGTTTGCATTGATGAGTGATGAGTCACCTTTATCCAGGATCTGCAGGAGGCAGAGGGCTCCCTGGGCTCCATCCCACCCTCTGGGCTGCAGCTCATGTTTTTTCAGATGTTCCCTTCATGCACAAATGCATCTAAGACACCCTTGCCAAGGAGTGCAGAGTGGAGAGGTTCTGGGATGCAGGTGCCTCCACTGTGGGGGGATTCTCCAGAGCACTGCACCCGGCCCACAGCGGCCATGCACAGGTGTTGATGAGTGACTGGGAGGTTGCCCCACCCCTTCCCCACACCAGGGAGGATTTCAGGACTCACCACTACCTTCAGGCTCTCTGCAGCATACGCTGTCCAGGACACCCCCTTTCTGGGCCTGCTGGGGGCCTGAGGCCAGGAACCGACACCCCGAAAGCACCATTGGGTTGGGATGTCAAGAAGAGTAGGCAGAAGGACTATGGAGGGTAGGTGACAGGACCTGCTGCTCAGAAAGCTGGGGTGCTCCCAGGACGGAGCTGTGGTGCACGAGGCAGACAAAGCCCCGGGGGAGGATGGCCCTGAGAGTAGCCTCATCAGTGCTGAGTTGGAAATCACTTGAACCTGGGAGACGGAGGTTGCAGTGAGGGGAGGGCAGGGAGGTGCCGTACCCCCTGGGTGTGAGCCTAACTCAGCCTCTCTGGTGGAGGCTCTCAGGGAAGCCTCTGGGGCCAGTGTCCACCCATCCTCTACACTTCTGCTGGGATGACCCTTGTGAAATGCAAATCCCATCCCCTCACTTTTTGTTTCCACTCTTCAGGGGATCCCCGTGGTGTATGGGGGAAAAATCAAATCCACTCCTGAGACTGGCCCCAGGAACTCTGAGGTCCTGCCAGGCCCACCCACACTGTGGTCACAGTGGTCATCCTCCTGGCCCCCAGGCTGGGGGGACGTGCTCAGGCTTTGCTCGCTGCTCCCTCAGCCCAGCAGATGCCGGTACCCAGGAGACCGAGGTGGCGGGATGGTATTATAACTAAGCTGAATCCATAACTGTAGACAAAGTTTGTAAAGCATCTTCCCATGCCCAGGGCTGCATTTGGAAAGGCCGTTAGCCGGCTTCTCTGGGATCCCTCTGGTCGCCACACTAGCAGCCAGTGAAGGCCTCTTTCTTCAGCACCCACTTGCTCAGCCACTCACTGGCACAAAAGGGAGCAAGAAAGCCCCAAGGTGTGGGCCCACCTTCAGCTATTTAGCCAGGGAGAGGGAGGATCACCAGCCTGGACCTTCGTGACCTTCTCTGGGGTCGAGCCTGCAAGGGTTGGGGCCTCCCATGAGTGGCAGAGCTCAGGGTGGACTGGGGGCTACAGGTGGGCTCTGCACCATAGGAGAAGCTGGCCCATCCTCCTGGAGGTGGGAAGCGCTGTCTCCATGGATGTGGCCAGGCAGACCACCCCTCCCAGGGGCTCGCATCTCCTGCAGAAGTGGGGTTCACACCCAGCCCACTGTTAGGAGTGTACCTGGGACAGCAGATTTCAAAGGACTTTGACGGCAGTTTTTCACCCCACCCCGAGGCCTCTCTCAATCCCTGGCCCTGCTCCTCCTCCCCAGCCACACTCTCCCTGAGAGAACGCGCCCTCTTTGCCTGTGTTTCTGCTGTTCAGCTTCTAGTTGGGTTAATCTCAAGCATGCACAGAAGTAGATAGACGAATGCAGGCATATCACTCTCCTTGCATCTGGCCTTAGTGTGCTTCGTAGGTACTGCATCGTTTACAGATGGAAGGTTGGGGGGCAGCCCTGCTGCAGGTGCCATTTTCCCCAACAGCACATGCTCACTCTGTGTCTCTGTGACAGCACTGTTTTTGCAATAAAGTATTCTTTAATTGAGGCATGTACAGTATTTTTTCAGACATAATGCTGTTGCACACTGACCAGACTCTGGTATAGTACTAGCATAGCTTTTATATTCACTAGGAAACCAAAACATGTATGGGAATCCCTTTTTCAAAGATCTGGAACCAAACTCACAATATCTTCACGGCCCGCGTGTGTAGAGAACACTCCTGCACTCGCCACCCAGCTCAACTGCAAGGCACCATGGCCAGTCCTCTTTCATCCATACACCCACCCGCTCCCCTCCCATACCATCCTGAAGCAGCTCTCAGACTTCATATGCAGTCTACAACATCATATCATTTTATTCACAAATACTCTCAGTATGTATCCCTACAAGAACCCTTCAACACATGTATTAGTCAGGGTTCTCTAGTGGGACAGAACCAATAGTCTCTATATAAATATATAATATATCTATATAATATGTTAATATATTGTATATGTATATAAAATAATATCTATATATTATATATAACATAAAATATATTTATATTAATATATTTATATTAATATATAATATAAAAATATATAAATCTAAAAATACAAATATATAATATATAAAATATATAAATATTTATATATACATATATTATTATGTATGTACATTAAAGGAGAGTTTATTGAATATTAACTTACATGATCACAAGGTCCGACAATGGGCTGGGATGTTGCCACTACTGGGGACAGGGAAAGCTGTTCCTTCTGACAAAAATGTTCATCAGAGTTTACAAACTCAGTGATCCCAGCTTCAGCAGGGTCCTCCCACACATCCCCATTCCAAGTTGCAGGGTCCCCGTCGTGTTCAGTCAATGCCCTCGGTTTAACAGTAGACACCTGTTGAGGCTGTGCATGCACCTTCCATTGCAGGTCAGCCACTCACATGATGAGAGCGTGTGTCTGTTTTTCCACAATTTCAGCTCTTTCCCTATGGGAGATGAGACTGTCACTCAAGGCAATCTTAGCAGATTTGAAACTCAGTGTGGGCTTCTGAAGCCAGGAGACAGAATCCCTGAGTTCATCATTTTCTTTCATCACTTTGTCCACTGAACTGACGAGCAACCAACCAGCTTCATTACGTTTCTTGGTTTTCCACATATGGCCAAAGGTATTATGTATAGAGTCACTAAACTCCTTGCCTCTCATGAGTGGTGAATCAGTAGTGTCAAATGCATTTGTTTTGAATAACTCTCTAAACAATTCATGCCAAGGACTATCAGCATTCTCCATACTAGTAAAAGTAAGGTCCTTAGCATTTTTCGGTCTAATCATATTAAGCAGCCAACTCCAGAAACCCCCAAACCAATGAAAGAACTCCATCCTTAATAGTCTGTTTCTCTAGAACCACTCCTAGTACCAAAATCTGTATCAGTCAGGGTTCTCTAGAGAGTAAGATATATATGTGTGTCTGTATGTGTGTGTATATTTAATAAACTCCTATATATATATATATATATATGGTACATATATATATGGGAGTATATATATAGTACATATATATATATGGGAGTATATATATAGTACATATATATAGGAGTATATATATAGTGTGTGTGTATATATATATATATAGACAGAGAGAGAGAGAGAGAGAGAGAGAGTCACTAAAGTGCTTGCCTCTCATGAGTGGTGAGTCAGGAGTGTCAAATGCATTTATTTTGAATAACTCTCTAAACAGTTCATGCCAAGGACTATCAGCATCACAAGCACAGTATATATATACACACTATATATATATATATGTTATATATATATAGTATATATATACGTTTTATATATATTATACATATATATTTTGTAAACTCCCACATATAGTATATATGGGAGTTTATATATATATAGTTAATATATATATATATATTTATATTTAATAAACTCCCATATATATTTAGGTGTTTATTAGGTATAAACTTACACAATCACAAGGTCCCACAATAGGCTATCTGCAAGCTTGACGAGCAAGGAGAGCCAATCTGAGTCTCAAAACTGAACTTGGAGTCTGATGTTCAAGGGCAGGAAGCATCCAGCATGGGAGAAAGATGTAGGCTGGGAAGCTAGGCCAGTCTCTCTCCTTTCACGTTTTTCCTGCCTGCTTTATATTTGCTGGCAGCTGATTAGATGGTGGCCACCAGATTAAGGGTGGGTCTGCCTTCTCCAGCCCACTGACTCAAATGTTAATCTATTTTGGCAACACCCTCACAGACATACCTAGGATTCATACTTTGAATCCTTTAATCCAATGAAGTTGACACTCAGTATTAAACATTGCAGTGTATAACTACAAAGTCATTCTTATACCCAGGAAGATTAATAATGCCTTAGTGTAATTAAATATCCAATCCACATTTGAATTCCCACGGAATTTTCTATTCTGACAGCCCACAGTTCTGTCCTTCCAGACTTGTCAGCCCCAACCCATAATGCCATTGAAACCATGAGGAATATGTATGAGCTTCTTTAAAAGATATATTTTTTTAATTGACGAATAATAATCATATACATTTATGGGGCACAAAGTAACATTTACAATGTGGAATGATTAAATCAGGCTAATTAGCATATGTATCACATCACATACTATCATATTTTTGTGGTGAAAACATTTAAAACCTACTCTTCTAGTAACTCTGAAATAATGCACTGTGATTTCTTATAGTCATGTGATTCACTGCTTCTTGCAAAGTCCAGTGGCTGCTTGTGTCCCTGGTCTTGCCCTTTGATTTGAGGAATGGTTTCCAGAGACTGGTTTCTAGAGCACGCTGCCCTGGCCACTCAAGTTCCACTTCTCTCTGGGGTTACTTGGGGTTCAGCTTTCCCCCGTCCCTCCCCCACGTCACTCCCCATCCTCAGCTGCCTCTGGAGCACAACTCCCACATGAGTCCCCTCCCATCTGGAAGACTATGGTAGAACCCAGGCCTGCAAGTCCGACTGTCTGCCTGGCATCTCTGCCAGGGGACCGACAAGACAAACTCATTGATACAGCTTGTCCAAAATGGCATTTCTGTGTAATAGCCAAGAGCAGGCACTTAGAAGCCAGAATGCCTACGTCTGGCTCCTGGCTGTGTCCCCATAATCCTGGGCAAATTACTTCACCTCCCTGGGACTCAGTCTCCTCACCTGCAGGGCTGCACAGGGGACCAGATCCTTAGACGGGCCCTCGCAGCAGTGCCGCAGGAGCTCTGTCTGGGAGTAAAGCCATCGCTGTCCCTCTTCAGCCTCTTGGCAGCAGCAGCAACAGTGGCAACAAGCCTGCTCACATATTGCCGTGGGAAGAGTCCATCCACCCACTCCAAAAGTCCATGACAGAAGCCCCAGCCTCAGCCCAAGTCTCTTCACCACACCCACGCATTACATATTGTCAGAGGCTGCTTTTGCCATAGGAGAGTGGAGTTCAAGAGTTCGAGTAAAGCCCTTCTGTCCCTCAAAGCTTACTACCCTTACTATCTGGACCTTTATCAAAAGTTTCGAAAGTCCCAGCCTAGAGAAGCAGCGTGGACCTTCAAGCAAGGCAGATAGAGGTGCAAATCTAGCCCATTATGGGGGATGTGACTTAACCCCTCGAGGCCTCAGCTCGCTTGGTTCCCTGGTCACTGCAATTGGTGGATTCCAGGCCCTTTCCAGCAGGTCCACCTCTGTCACTCTTCTCCCTGTCACAGCCCTGCCCTCGCTCAGACCGCCCTCTGCAGCCTGCGTCCTTGCAGAAGCTCCTCCAGGCTGGGTCCCCTCACCCTGTGCACGTCCCAGCTATAGCCAAAGCCATCTTTCTCATGTACAGCTTTGACTGTATCACTCTCCACTTTCAAATCTTCGAAGAGAAACCTCTGATCTCTAAAGCCGTTCAGTCCCCCCGGACATGCTGTGCCCTCTCGCTTGAGCCTTTGAACACACAGCCCGCTCCACCTCAGCTGCGGGCCACTCCCTGCCCCTTACTCTCCATGTGTAACTCTCCTTTCCACTCCTCAAGTCTCTGCCTAGATGCGCCTGGCCTGGGGAGCCCTCCTCAGCCCAGGCACTGCCCAGGGAGCCCTGCTGCTCACCCCCACAGTGCTCTGGGCTCATCCCCAGCACAGAGCCCACCCCTAGGGCTAGAATGGCCTGCTGACCTGCCCATGGCCTGCTCTAGACTGTGAGCCATGTGAGAACAAGTGCCCAGTGCCATCCCAGACACACAGATCCTCCCTCATGAGCCAGTGCCTCTCGCGGTACCTAATGGAGAAGCGTTTGGAGAGGATTTATCAGATGGATGTTGCTTCCTGGCTAACAAGGGCTTCCTCTGTCCTTCCCCAGACTCTTTAGGATGAGGCCAGAGGTGCTAAGGCCATAGCTAGGAATGTCAGGCTCTGGAATGAGGCCATCTAGACTGGAATTCCAGTCCTTTTGTTGGAGCATGGTATTTAAATTTCATCTTATTAAACAGAAATAACAGGAGTGGCCTGCAGCAATCCGCCTTGCAGATCACACAGGTAAACATGAGACCTTGGCCTCCTCTCCTGCCTGGGGTTAGAGCAGCAAGGCGACCCAGGCTGGCCAGGATGGAGACTGGTGGTACTTTGCCCTCTTTAAGAGTTCTCAGGGCCAGCTGTGGTGGCTTATGCCTATAATCCCAGCACTTTGGGAGGCTAAGGTGGGAGGATCGCTTGAGTTCCGGATATGAGACCAGCCTAAGCAATATAGCAAGACCTCATCTCTACCCCCCCAAAAAAAGGAAAAAAAAAAGAAACAATTAGGCATGGTGGTGCATGCTGTAATTCCACCTACTCAGGTCCTGTAGGACTTCAGGAGCCCAGAAGGTCGAGGCTGCAGTGAGCTGTGATCATGCTATTGCACTCCGGTCTGGGAGACAGAGCAAGACCCCATCTCAGAAAAAAAAAAAAAAGTTATTTGAAAACATTCTTCTGCAAGGAGAAAAAGGATGGATGCTTTGCAGTCAAGGCCTAATGGCCAGTCACGTCGGGCTCACATGAGTCTGTAAAACCCCATTCGTAGCTTCTGCGGTGGTGTACGGGGGAGTGGAATGCCTGCTGCCGGCCTTGGGCTTGCTTTCCTGAGTTGGTCAGCTTGTCCTGCTGCTCTTTCCACCCTCGTTTGCCCCCGGGTCTTGTAAACAGTGTTCCTTTGACCTTCTCCTTGAGGACCAGAGATCACCTGGTATCCGGCACAGCAGCTCCAGGCCTTCAGACGTGGGAGGACTGTAAGAATCTCAGGGGGACCCCCACCCTCTCCTTGCGGTGGTCTCCTTTGTCATAGATGACAGGTACTGGCCACATGCAAGCAGATGCAGGGCTTAAGGGTTACCCTCATTTCACAGGTGAGAAAAAGCAAAGTGCAGATGCTTTCAGAGGGTTCTGCAGGAATGCTCAGCTGATCAGTGGGACCAGGATGCACAGGCCTGACCACTGCATCCAAGGCAGCGAGGCCACGTGCAATCCAATCAGGACTGAGACACAGGGCTTCAGGACGTGGGCACTGAGGGCGTGAAGCCAGCCTGTGCCCTCCTTCCAGCCTCACTTGCCCTGTAGGGCCTCTCATGTCACGTCACCTGCCTCTGCAGAAACTTCTTATAGCTCCTGTTGCCTGCAGGCTGTCGCAGAAGCGCCACCTTCTGCTAGTGGCCCATGCCCATCACACACACACGCTTCACAGGGGTCCCAGAGTGGCCAGAACCTGCTGCCAGTACACACTGCGCTCCTGACAGCTCTGGGGTTAAAGGATGGGGACAAGATCACAAGGGTGTTGGCCTGGGTCACCTGGGCCAGGTGCCTTGAATTCTGCCCCAGGGCTCTTTGCACTTGACGCACCAGCTCACAGTCTAGGCCTCTGCTCTCATCCCAACCCTCCTGCACTTCCCTCCCTCTGCCTCAGAGCAGAATCTGGAAACAGCTCAGGGGCCATGTCTAACCCATGACCTGTTCTTATGAATAAAGTTTTATTAGAACACTGCCACACCCATGCTTGTTGGTGGCTGCTTTTGCCATAAGAAGGTGGAGTTGAATAGTTGCAGCAAAGCCCTAATGTCCCTCAAAGTTTAACATCCTTACTACCTGGCTCTTTACCTAAAGTCTTGCAACTCCCACCTTAGAGAAGCAGCTTGGACCTTAGGGTTAGGCAGATCCAAGTTCAGATCTAGCTCATTCTGAGGCCTGTGACTTAACCCCTCAAAGCCACAGTTGTTTTTTGTTTGTTTGTTTGTTTTGTGTGTGTGTGTGTGTGTTTTGAGACGGAGTCTTGCTTTGTCACCCAGGCTGGAGTCCAGTAACGTGATCTCGGCTCACTGCAAGCTCTGCCTCCCATTCAAGCACTTCTCTTGCCACAGCCTCCCGAGTAGCTGAAATTGCAGATGCACACTACCACATCCAGCCAATTTTTGTATTTTTAGTAGAGACGGGGTTTCATCATCTTGGTCAGGGTGGTCTTGAACTCCTGAATTCAGGTGATCCTCCTGCCTTGGCCTCCCAAAGTGCTGGGATTACAGGTGTGAACCGGCTCACCCGGCCTTAGTTTTCTAAAAGGGGAATAAAATATTTCTTCAATAGGTTAAGTTTTGCATCATCAATATAATGCAATTGATGAGTTAGAGGCTGTGGATTGCAGCATGGTGGAACACCACTGGTTGTGATGCTGTCAAGATCTGCGAGGACCTGGATCTTGTGTGATGGGGACTCACTCTGCAGGCCAGGAAGCAAACACAGTCCTCAAGGAGCACAGCTGGCTGGCTCGAGTGGCTTTTAACTTTGTTTATTATAGCACTGGGTGATGATGGCGACGGAGCTGATAAGAAGGTGTAAGCAGTATTTCCTGATGATGGGAAGCAAAGATCATTACTGGATGAAATCAAATGCCAGCTTTGTCTCATAGTATTGAGGGTTTGGAGTTAACCTTTTCAATGGAAATATCTGTAAGACAGATATGTTTGTTATCATGAATCTGAAGCTGTCTGGCCTCAACCTCCTTTTCCTATGGAAACAACTGTTTTTAAAACACAATCTTTAAAGCCACTCTGTTTGTTAGGATTGGGGCTGCCATGTCACAGCAGAGCCGACTAAGGCCTGCACCCAGGGCTGTGGAAGGAGAGTGTCTCCTGCCCCAGCCACCACACCTGTGCTGTTCTCCGCCCCTCACCTGGAGTGCCCTGTCTTTCTCTCCACACATCCTGTGCTCAGTTGGAACTTAGAGCACCCAGCAACTCAATCCTCATCTGTGTTCTCAAGGCACCCGTACTCAGAGTCACTCAAATTAACCCATGCACAGTTCTAGAATTCTGTCATCCTCACTGACACACCTGCCAGTAAAAACCCCATCTCAACTAAAACTACAAAAACTAGCCGGGTGTGGTGGCAGGCACCTGTAATCCTAGCTACTCAGGAGGCTTGGGTTCAATCGCTTGAACCCAAGAGGCAGAGGTTGCAGTGAGCTGAGATCACACCACTGCACTCCAATCTGGGTGACAGAGCGAGACTCCATCTCAAAAAAAAAAAAAAAAAAAAAAAGGCAGGAGCATCTCTTATATTTCCTCTGCATAGTGCCTGTAATACCCTGCCCAGAGCTGGGTCTAACTGTGTGTAAAAACATATGGCCCTGCACACCCACATCATGAAATCCAACATTGACAGCAAGGGCTGCACCAAACTCCAGCCAGTCTTGGAGACCTCTGAATGTGCAGAGGCTAGGCTGAGGCTGACACCTTCCTAGAGGAGCTGGAGCTACAGCTGGGATGTATCAGTCATCTGTTACCACGTAACAAATGATCCCAGCATAGCAACCTAAAACAACACACATCTCCTACCTTGGTTTCTGTGGGCCAGAAATCCGGGCACCACTTAGCTAGGTCCTCTGCTTCAGGATCTCTGGCACAGTAACACCCAGGCCTGTGGTCTTCTCTGAAAGTTGAACCAGGGAAGGATGCATTTCCAGGTTCACCCATGCAGTTGCTAGTGGGATTTCATTTCTCGTGGGCTACTGGACTCGAGTTCCTTGCCATGAAGGGCCTCTGCATGGGGCCTCTCACAGTATGACAGCTGGCTTCATTAGCATGGGCTGGCCAGAGCACAAGAGCATGCGAGCAGGAGAGAAGGCATAGGCTCTTGTTGCAGAGTCACAGTGGTGCCACGTTCTATCCTTAGAAGCAAGCCATGTATCCAGCCCACATACAAGGGAAGGAGATTCCCAAGGGTGTGAGTACCAGGAGGGGGATCTGCAAACAGCTCAGGGGCCAGATCCAGCCCATTACCTGTTCTTGTAAATAAAGTTTTATTGGAGCACTGCCACACTCATGCATTATGGACTGTTGGAGGCTGCTTTCGCCATAGGAAGACAGAGTAGTTGCGAAAAAGCCCTTACATCCCTCAGCTCACGTAGGTACCTAAGCTCCTGGTGGGCAGGGTGGATGGCTGCTCAGCTGGCTGGGGTGCACCAGGCATCATGTCCTTTTTTCCTGGGGCTGTTCACTTGCCCATATGTGGGGCTCTGCATTTCCTGGGTTGCCTGCTCAGGCTCTGCCCCTTGCTTTTTACACTTCTGCCTTGAGTCATTGCTCTCTGCCTCCAACTCTCACTTATCCCCACCTGAGTAGAAGCCAGGTGATCCCTTTAAACCTCCTGATGCATTGAGAAGGCCTCCGGAGCTGCAGAATCATCCAGACCTGGAACCTGTCTCCAGTTCCCCCTGCTCTGGGGAGCAGATCACTGGCAAGATTTCCTGAGAGGTAGATTAGATCAGAGAATCCTATTTCCCATAGTTCCACAGAGAATCAGAAAGAGTATCTCACCAGGAAAATGTTATCATTAAAGCAAACTGAGAAATGTACACTTTTAAAAAAAAAATCATATAAATTATTTCATTTTATTAACACATTAACATTGATTGTCAAATTATCCATTTAAACCTTGCTTTACCCAAAGAGTGAATCAATGGACTACAAAAGCGGAAAATAGATAGTGTGGCCTATTATGGTCTAATACCATTCTAGCCACAGCAGGTGCCTGGCGTGGTACAGGGTGGCTCTGGTGACAGGAGGCACCCGGCGTGGCACAGGGTGGCTATAGTGACAGCAGACACCCAGCATGGCACCGAGTGGCTTTGGCAACAGAAGATGCCCAGCATGGCCCAGGGTAGCTTTGGCAAAAACAGATGCCTGGCATGGCACAGCATGGCTTTGACAACAACAGATGCCTGGCGTGGCACAGTGTGGTTCTGGCAACAGTAGACACCCAGTGTGGCACAGGGTGGATTAGCAGTAGGATGACCACCTCTCTGATGTGAACCCGACAGGTACCCCCATGTTCCCACCTCTCCTATTTCTCCTTCCATCTCTACAGTGCCCTTGCAGTGCCCTTGTTCTCTGGCCCACTGTCACATGTCAAATCCTCCCTGTTATTTAAGGACCAGCCTGATGTTCTGCTTTCCCAAAACATCAATGTCCCCAATTGGACAGTGCTCTCTCTAGGGCCCTGACCCTGTCCTCACACTCCCCCTGGCATCATGATTATTGTGATGTGTGTCCCTCTCTGGTGAAACTTGTCTTAGACATCGGGTGTTAAAGTCCCAGGCCTAGGCCCTGGTTAATATTTGGGAAGATTTTGACAAGGTTAGGCTGGGACAACAAACAACCTTCAAGCCTCAGTGGCTAGTCCCTCCCACTGCCGCCCTCCAAGTGCTGGCGTCATCTCTTCTTCCTGCTGTTTTTGTCCCAAGACTCTGGCTAGGGGCGTAGCCCCCATGTGACTGGCCAGCCTCAAGGCTGCAGGAAGAGAAGGTTGCAGGCCATGTGACCCTCTGGAAAGTGAGCCATTTGGTCGCATAGGGCCAGAGGGGGAAATGTGCAGCCCTCCCTCAGCTGGGACTACCACCAGTCCCAGGGCCATGTCACTGTCCCCAGATCAGATGAATGACCCTTGGCCTGGAGAATGGTGAACGTTTTGAATGAGTAAGTGGAACCTGAATGAATGAGCATCATTCTCCCTGCAGAGTTAATTCCTATAGCTCTGGAAAGTTTCCCTCACTCTCTGAAGCCTCCACTGCTCCACCAAGTGCCATATAGGACCTTTTTTCTTTTTCTTCTGAGGTTTTAGCCACACCAGTGCCTGTCCAGCTGCCTCACCTTGTAGCAGAGGTTCCTAAGCCCTGAAGTGAGGGATCCTGCAGCCCAGGGCTGCTGTGCAGGGCCCAGGTTTGCCCTGGGTCTGGTGGAACATGGAGTTAGAACCATGAGCTGAAGTGGCACTCTCCACCTACCAGCAAATTCAGACTGAGTCAGGGACAGCCACTGCATCCTAGCCACTGCTTTTGATCCAACTGAAGCTTGCTGGCCACATAGGGATGGCAAGCCCAGGGAGATTGGGCGAGGTGACAGAACGCTGTCCTTGCTGCTGTGTGGGGCTTCCCTGTATATCGCCCAGCCCACCCTTTCTTGCAGAGGCAGGAGGCCCCGGGAGAGCCACATCGCAGCCCGGCTCATCCCCCAACACCAACTGTGCAAGGCCATCCAAGCAGCCAGCCAGTATTCCAGAACATTGCAGAAATGTCAGGAATTCCACACTGGCTATCAGGTGAAGGTCCCTCCAGAAGTCCTGGAACCTTCTCTCTCATTGCCTCAGTGTTATATGTAAATTTTCAGTACTGCAAAAGAAGTAGCACTCGAATATAAATTTTCTCTCAGCAAGGCAACTTTACTTTCTGCAGAAGGGGTGCCACTCACCAGCAGCCTTGCCACGAGAGCACACCGGACAGTGGAGGCAGGGCCATTTATGTCTAATGCATCCACCTACTGCTGTGTACTGATTCCATTGGCTGGAACTGGACCTCACAGTCTAGGCTGCACCCGGGTAGCTAACAACTTAAAACTTTCCTAATAGGTAAAGGCAGAGGAGAACAAGGGAAAAGAGGAAGTAACTTGAAGAACACTTATTAGAGAGGCAAAACTACTTCCAAATAAAGAAGAGGAATAAGCTATGATCTAAGACTTGCCTGGGCTTGTCCAGGCATGCCAGGGCAAATATCTAGGTTAAAGTGTGAGAATTAAGACTGGATACACTTATTTCTTTATCATGACTAACAGCTACTCAGGAGTATTTGCAAAGGGTCTAGAACTTTTAAAGAAGCTATTATTTATAATGAACTAAGAGGAAAGCTTTGAAGAGGAACTCTTATTTATTTTTATTTTCTTCATTTGGCAAGATCCCTCTCCAAGGCCACAGAAGCCCCCTGGCAAGGGTATAAGACCCATCCCACCAAGGACCTGGGTCACTCAGCTCTGCAATGGCATCGCAACCTGAATGTGAGCCCCCAGAGAAAACCTCAGCTTTGCACTTTACCCTTTAAATACCAGTTACAGGCAATCTACCTATCAGCAGACGCCAGTCATTGCTGGTCTAAAATGCTTTTTAAAAGTAATTTTACCCAAATTTTTTTAAATAAAAAGCTTCCAAGCTGATATATATGTCTTCCTCACACCACAAATACTAAAGTGGGAAAACAAAAAGCAAACGACTGTCAGATGTTCCCTGGCTCCCAAACCGCACATGCTTTAGGAAGAGTGAGAGTTGCACCCGGGCTTGTCAACAGCAGTGCCTTCATGAAAGGCATTCTACTGTCAGGGTGGAGACCCAGCGGCTTTCAGCAGCCAAAAACTAAATCTTCAAACCAGCGTGCTTTGCTCAGTGTTGACATATATTTCTCTCTTCCCTGATGGTGTCCACAAAAAATGCTTTGGTGCCTGCAGTATTTTTATGGTCCAGAAGTACCTCGATGCAGCATTGGTGGGTGTGGCTCAGCTGCCTGAGACAGACCTGGGGGCCTTTGCCCAGCTTGTGTCCACCCCAGAGAAGGGGCATGTGGGCCCCTGATATCTGGGGGTTCACCTGCAGCTCACACAGGTGGATATCTAGCACTGAGTTGGGTCATCTTTGGAAAGAAACCCTGGGGGTGTCACAGTGGGGCAAGGGCGATGTCTCACCGACTACCAGGGTAATGGCCGTGCTCAATTTTGCCTTTCACATTTTAATTGTACAACAGTAATTTTGCAATGGAGTTGCCAATGGCAAACATGCAGAAGACATTAACTTTATTTATGTTTTGGATTATTAATGTGGCTGTTAAAATCCCTCCAGTTAGTTTTGATTGAATTGTTTTTTGTGTGATTCTGTTGTTTAATGGAGCGGTAAATAAGAATTTCTGATAATGAGGCTGAGCATCTGTCACAACAACCTGGTGTGGGTTATTAACATTTCCATTAACGGCAGGGTGGGCAGTGATAATACGGAAACCACACAGTTAGAACAAAATAAATAGTTGGTGTCAGGCCGAGTGGGTGTTAATTACTATTATATTCTGCACTGAGGGGAGAGAGCAGAAAGTGGGGAGGGATTGATGGGGAAGGGGCGAGTCCTGCGGTCAGTCTCTCCCAAGAAGGCCTCTCCAGAGAGCTGGGTTGCTGGGCTGTCTCCCTCGGACAGTGACTGTTTTGTCATCTCCGTCAATGGTCTGTAAAGAGACTTGGTGAAAAGGCTGCACTCCTGGGCCACAGCCTCAGCTGCAGGTGAAGAGGAGGGCTGGGCTCTGCCTCCCGGATCTGCCTCCTAGAGACAGGCCCCTTGCACAGCTGCCCTGGAGCTTCCCAGGGCCCAGCTCATGGACAGCCGAGAGATCCCCAGTGGGAGGAGGGAATAGCAGAGTACAGGCCGTCAAGAGAAAGTGCGCAGCATGGAATTTGAAAACAGCGTGAAGCTGGCACGGTGCAGACAGCATGGAGTCGTTCTGGAACGCAGGTGTGTGCTCTCTGTAGAGCTCTCAACTCCCTGATGGCTGGGTGCTGAGGTGCAGAGGGCGGCCACACCCTCCTCATGTGTCTTTGGCTTTTGCATGTACCACATAGCCCTGGAGACTCAGACAACACCCTGGTGAGCTCCTCCCTGGGGGGCGCAGGGAGGTTGGAGGCAAAGATTGAATTCTCAGAATTCGAAGCCAGAGCTGGCCTCAGAGAGCAAGGTGCAGCAATATTCTCAGACATCGGATCTCCCTGTCCGCCTTGGAGGGACAGCTCTGTGTGTCCAGATGAGCTTCATCCAGATCAGGGCTACGCAGCCAGGGATGCCTGAACCTGTGATGGGAACACAGCTATCTCAATCAGCAATATCAGTGACAAAAATCACAGCAGTCAGGAATCCTGTGACTCCCTCGCCAACAGAGTCGTGGAGACCCTGTCACTTCCCAGGCATTGCTGGGACCTCAAGGTAACATCCTTAGGACCCAACAGTACTTTTTTCACAGCAGCCATCAGACCAGCCCCTAAGCCTGGTCAGGTACTAACCAAGAAGCAGGTGGATTAGGATCTCATACCTTTCATTTCAAATACTCTGCTAACGGTACCTTGGTATGATCACTTTTCTTTACAATTCTATGTATTTTATGCATTTAAGAACATCATATGGGAAGGGTTTGTGGTCTTCCCTGGCATAAAAGGGCTGAGAGGTCTTGCAGGGAAACAGACCCATGGATCCCAGGATTTGATTGTGTCCAAGGCCTCCCAAGCCAGGGTGACGGCCCAGGGCAGAATCTCTCACGTGGTTCCCAGTGGAATCAGGGTACACTCGAACCCCGTGGGCGTGTGGGCAAGGGGCCCAGACAGCTCTCAATGGACATCTCAGCTTGTCTCTGTGTTGCTCTTTCCTCAGCCCCTGCCATGGCCCCACAGAACGTGCAGGTGACCCCGCTCACAGCCAGCCAGCTGGAGGTCACGTGGGACCCACCGCCTCCAGAGAGCCAGAACGGGAACATCCAAGGCTACAAGGCAAGGCCCTTCTGCGCAGTCACCTCCCCTGGCTCACTCGTGCACCTCTGGTTCACAGGGTCCTGCCCACTGCAATGCCAGTAGCAGACCCCACAGAAACTCCACCTGGAGAACTGGAGCCCGAGTGTCCAAGGTTGGCTGGACCTGGCCTCTCAGCTGTGGTCACAGAGCTGCTTGTGGGTGGGACCCACCATAAAACAACCCAAGTTGGCCCCTGTTGATCCAGTGGCTTCTCCCCACTCTGGCCCCATGGCCTGGCTGGGGAACCCTTCTGCTTCTGGGGCCCACCCTGGAGCCCCCAGTACATTGGCTGGCAGTAAAAGAACATGGGGCGCCTGGAAGAGACCAGGTTTCCCATCCCAGCCCCGCCCTTGGATCACAGTTGGACACTGAGCGATTCCCTTAATTCAGTTGGTCTGGGATGGGGCCCACCAATCACATTTCTCACAAGGTCCCAGATGTGAGGTCCCTGGGATCCCCACTTTGAGAACTGCCACACTCATACGTGAGAAGCCCGTAGTCTCTAGATGCTCTAGAGATGGGGAAAAAGAAAGGCAGCAGGCCATGGAGTAGAGCGTCAAGTGAAGAATCATGACACAGGGTTATCCAGGGGGCGGGAAGTGCCTGGCCGCGTCCATCCCTGAGGCATGGCCTGCCTAGAGAGTACAGGAGCCTGTACACATCCTAGGTCTGTGCCACAAAAATGCTCCCATCCTTCTCTGGAATAAATTCACCTGTCTGGTCTGCTGGGGCCCAAGTCCATCAGCCATCAGATTCTGGGGGCTAGCCTGCCCTAATGACTACTGGGCCAATTAAATGTGCATTTAAAGATGATTTTTGCAGGTATTTTATGAAAATTAATCCCATCCTCCATGGCAGGGCAGTTACAGTGATGAATGAGCTCATGGAAAGCCCCAGGAGCTTCCAGGCATGGTGCTATTTATGTGTGTCTAAAATATGTTTTCTAATTTTTGTAATGATAAAGACACTGAACTTGGGTATTGATCTCAAGTTAGCAAGTCTTGGGTGAGCGGAAGTTCAGTGAGCAGAAGCCTGGCTGCATCCTGCGGGTGAAAATGAGCGATACTTACCTGCCAGGACCTGCCTGGCACAAGCAAGGCAGGCGGGCATGTGAGGCAGGAATTCCAGCCCTGGGGCACTCCAGGCTGCCTCCCTGAAGCCTCCATGCTACCTTTTCACATGGCCAAGCCACTCCAACAGCCTGGCTCTGGTTTAGGCCCACAGAGCCAAGACAGGTCTTCTGATTGGTGTTATCTTTGGGCAGTGCGGCTGGCACTGGCCAGAGGCAGCGGTGCTTTCTGGCCAGCTGTCTAGGAAAGCAGTTCTGGCAACCTCTTTAAACCTTTGTGCTTGGCCATCAAGTTCAACTACAAGCACATAAAAGCTAGACAAGAGGAAATGGCACCCCTGAGGAATGAGGCCTTCCCAGCTGCCCTGAGCCCAACATGGTTCTCCTGCCTGTTGTTTTTGATTGCTTTAATCTCCAAAGTACATTGCCATATTGATAAATACTTTGATGTTGGCTCTGAACAAAATGTGGGAACACATCATAGGAGTTGAGGGGTTTGTTCTCTCCACAGCTTGGAGCAGGGGGTGGACACGGGGTGACTTCCCTTCTCTCTAGAAGATGGGGGAAGGGGAGAGGCCAAAAATCAAAACAGCAACAGAGCTAGGTCTGCAGGGAAAGGCATGTCATCGGCAGTTAAAGGGAAGCTTCCCTTCTGTCCTCAGACCTCATCTTCAACAGTACTTTGTTTAATGAGGCAAGGCTCATACTCTTGATGAGTAATGGAAATGTTCAACGTCATCTCCCAAACAGTATTAATAGCCAGGGGTCCCCATCCACGCACAGTAACCTCAGCTTCTCCCTGATTCCTCTGAGAGGGAGCCTTTCCACCTTCCCACCCAGGCACAGCTCCCCACAGAACTCAGCTCCCCCACACCTCACTCTGACCTTACCCTCAATGGCCACCCTTCCCGGAAGATTTCCCCAGGGCCCACCCCAAACTGTTGCTCTTCCTAACAGATTTACTACTGGGAGGCAGACAGCCAGAACGAAACAGAGAAAATGAAGGTCCTGTTCCTCCCGGAGCCCGTGGTGAGGCTGAAGAACCTGACCAGCCACACCAAGTACCTGGTCAGCATATCAGCCTTCAACGCTGCTGGAGATGGGCCCAGGAGTGACCCCCGACAGGGGCGCACCCACCAGGCCGGTAGGAGGAAGGCGGGTTTCCTTTAGGCAGGCCTCCTTGGACACGTATTTTGAGAGCACAAGCTCAGGTCACCTTGCACGGTGGTTCTTGGCCAGCCCAGGCATAAGGCAACACCTTTTGTGTAGCTGGGAGTTTCTAGAGATGCAGGACTGGGTTTGGCTCAGGTGTCCTCCAAGTGCCTGGCCTCAGACCGATACACAGTGGCACAGATGTTAGGGAGGTTGGAGCAATGCATGTTTTTTTCCAGAGCCCTGGAGGATCAGAGGGGAGGAAGGGCTTTGAGTCTGCAGCGAGGCCTCGTTCATAGCCAATGGGATCCATTCCAGTTCCTCCAGGAGACAGAACTACTCATCAGGGTCATCTTACAGTGTGTGCAGATCCCTGAGGGTGGGCTCTCTGGGCAGCAAGGCCAGGCCATGGTGACGGGGTTCCCCTGGGTTTCAGGGCCACAGACCTCCCCTGGAAAATGCTCACTACATGCACGCCACAGGCCAGTCCCGAGGGCTTGGATAGGCGCTGCACTGCTGTGGCCTCCTCACCACACACAGGGCGCAGCGTGGGTTCTGAGCAGAGCCCTCTTCCAGTGCATCTTAGTTTCCCAGCGGCCTGAAGTATGTTTGCTGTGAAGTTGCTTGGCCTTGGGCTCCCGGGAGCTCTCCGAGGCCCTCTGTAGGATTCTGGAAGTCTGAGACCGGGAGAGTGAGGTCTAGAATCCGTGGGCAGAGATGCAGGGCTCAGGGCTTTCTGACATCCCATGGGCTCAGCCACCCTACAGACGATGGACTCCGGGAATCGGGGCCCCTTGGCATCACACTCCCACGTGCTCACCACAACCAGGTTGTAAGGGCCACTTCCTTTGGGCTTCATCTAGTGCCCACATCTGAGCTGGAAGGACACAGGCAACCTATGGGCAGAGATGGGGGTAGGGCCACCTTGAGCACTACTGGCCTGGCAGGTCACAGCTACGGGACCAGAGACTGGAGGGAGAGCAGAGAGGGAGCAGGGGGCTGCCACTTCACAGGTACTTCTGAGCAGCAAGGGCACTGGGGCAAGGAGATGAGGTCCCCCATCTAGGCCATCTGGTAGGGGCAGCCCAGCTACACACCCACCTTACACAGTGCCTGGGCAGAGGGGGAGCTGCCAGCAGGCTCCACATCACCCTGGCCACACCCCTGGCCTTCTGTAGTTGTAGATATTCCCGTCAGCTCCCTCCCTTCTCCAGACCCAGGGGGACACTCACAGCTGGGAGAGTGTCATGGGAGATTTCACATGCGGGAGCCGAGGGCATCCTCCGAAACCCCCCAGGCCTCTGAGAGAGAGGCAAGGAGGGTTCAAGAGAGGCTTCATCTGTCATAGAGCTCCATCTCTCCCGCCAAGAGCAGGACGAGGGCCTCTGGAATCTTCCAGCAGTTGCTAGAAAATGGAGCTCTCTGTGTTTCATTTTCTGTTTCCATCTATTATTAATTTTTATCCCTTTGCCGTTTTGTCTCTCAAGCCCCTTTGTGTTTAAGCAGTGTCATTTTCTCTGCTCTTCTCAGGAGGGTCTGTGTTTCTGATTGATCCTTGGAAGTTCTGAGGTGATCAATAAATCTTTTCATTTTATGGCATTTAGACTTTTACTGAGTTGAAAATAACATCTAATAACATTTTTTATTCTATATGGAGGCACAGACATGTATGTACATGATCTATAAAGGAGCCTTCGTAAAAGTCTCTTTGTGTTCTCTTCTCCCAGCCCCTGGGGCCCCCAGCTTTCTGGCATTCTCAGAAGTAACCTCTACCACGCTCAACGTCTCCTGGGGCGAGCCTGCGGCAGCCAACGGCATCCTGCAGGGCTATCGGGTGGTCTACGAGCCGCTGGCCCCTGTCCAAGGTAAGACCCGGGGTTGGGGAGATGGGAGCGTGGGCCTCGTCATGCCCAGCCATCCACAATCTACACAGCAAGCTGCACCTGACCT
This sequence comes from Cheracebus regulus, assembly GCA_963574635.1. Classification (NCBI taxonomy): domain Eukaryota; kingdom Metazoa; phylum Chordata; class Mammalia; order Primates; family Pitheciidae; genus Cheracebus; species Cheracebus regulus. The sequence goes on along the minus strand of CAUYQU010034693.1, from coordinate 56,694 downwards.
CCTCCACGAGCCAGGAGTCTTCTGGCGCCTGAAGCTGGGGGGTTTTAGAATCTGCGCTGGCGGGGGCCGGAGCTGAGTGTGTGGGGAGCAGGGACTCACTGGGAGAGGCCTGTGAGGAAAAGTTGAGCCAAGACCAGACCTCCGTGTTCTGAGACCAGAACGGCACTCCCCACGGAGCCGTGTCATATATGCCCTTGACCTTGTCTCTGTCACACCCAAGACATTCCCCTCCTGTTCCTTCCAAGATGTTTGTCTTGTGGTCGCCGACAGAGACCACCCAAGGTTCCACCTGAAGCCACGTCTCGCAATATGGGCCTTGGGGTCAGAGGGACACTGACATCCTCGTGTCTTAGACAACGCCCTGGTCCCACCCTCCACCCATCCACCCACTCGGCAGACATCTATGAAGCACCGTTCTAGATGCTGGAAAAGCCAAGGCCTGCTCTAGATGCTGGAATCAAAGGACCCAGGAAAGCCAGGATCTTGACTGGCTTGTTTATCAAGACTCTAGCTTTCCTGAATCCATGGAGTTCCTATTCCAGGATAGATGTAACACACAGGTAATTAAAGCAACAACGGCCTGAGTGTGATTAATGCGCTGAAGAAAAGAGTTGAGGGCTAACACTAGAGGCTTAGGGAAGAGACCGGAGTGACAAAGGCCCAGACACACAAGAATCCCGGGGAAGGGCTTCCGACGGGAGGATCAGCCAATCCAGGGCCCCATGGTGGGCAGAGCTTGGGTGGTGCTGGTGGCCGGAGCTTGGTGAGTGGGGTGCATGCGCTGCAGGCCACAGCACACGGAGCTGTGGAGGATCCCACTAGAGAGTGAGGCAGGAGCAGGAGGACCTGATCTCCCCAAGACCGGGATCCCTCAGGCCAAATCCCCCATCTCAGTGCCACAGATGGAAAGAAGGTGTCGATCATCTTGGCACTTCCCAGATTAATGGGAAACAGAGCCTCCGGAGAAGAGCAGGGAAAGTGTTTCCATCACAGAAGAGTTTGAGAGAGGAAACGATGGGCTTGAAAATGAGTGACAGGTGAAGACAGAAGGTGGAATGCAGATGGCTCAGGGGAGGATGGGTGGCAGGGATTCCATAGAGCTGGGAGTGAGGAGGCTGACCGGGGCTGTAGCAGCACCCTCTGGGGGAACAGCAGGAGGGAAGGGTATGGGGCAGGGGAGGAATGGCCAGATTGGGACTGTGTGTTGAAGGCGGAGCCAGTGGGGTGTTGATTGTGAAGCTGTGGAATGGGGATTGGGGGCAAGTGGCTCTGCCCTGCTGTGCATGTGGCCATTACTCTACACCTGCTGGGTCAGGTATTATTCTAATGCCTTCTGTGTCCATCTCTCCTGATACCTAGACACCAGTGTGTCCACTGAAGATTCTGGCTCGGGAGGCAGTTTTTTCTCACCACACTGTGGGCGGGAATACAAGTCCAGCCGCCTCTGCCTTATAATCCAGGGGAAGTTTCCACCTGTAATATACACAGACAGATGTAAAAATTATAGATTATTTAATGTCTGGGAGGAAAAAATACAACCAGCACATCAATGAATATCGGCGCTCCATTTAAAGCCATGATAAAAGTTTCCTTTTAAAATAAGCACGTTTAGATGAAACAGGGAGTTGATGTGATGAAGAAAATTTAAGCACTAGATTTTTATTTCACCAAATCTCAGATGCCGTTCACTATGAGATTCATCATTATTTTATGAAGTGCTCAGAAAGAAAAAACGCTCCCGATAAACTAGGGCCCAATACTTTTGTATCATCAATTCTGAGCTGCATCCCCAATCAGAGATGTGAAAATCTGAGAAGAAGCATGTCTTAGACAACTGATGGACTTTGGTAAATAACAGTAGAGGTGAGATGTGAGTGTGGTTTTTGAAATGGCAGAGAGGCCACAGGAGGGACGTGGATTTAGTGTGGCTGCTTCAAGGGTGGAGGGCAGCCGGATTCTGTTGTGTCCCTCCGAGAACCCAGCACCTGCCTGGAAGCCAGGGGGCCTGGACACGGCTGCCCACAGCAGCTGCACAGAAGCAGGCATGCCCATCACTCTTGCTCAGTCTGCAGGGAGAAACGGTAGGGAATTTTGGAGACACACACAGATTCCATGAGCCTGTGTTACAAATGCCTTTTCAAGGGTAATAACCAACTGGAACCCTTCAAATGAGAAATGATTGTGAAAGCATCATAGTTCTGATTGACCTACGAGGCCTTCCTAATCAAAGACAGCTCGAGTTTCCCACTCTTCCTCAAATAAGTGACTGGTTCTGCCCCCCAGTCTTCTGTGTTAATGTCTGTGCAAAATCTCCCTGGAAACTCCATGGTGTGTGCCTCTGGCTTGTCTCCTGAGCTGCTGCTCTTCGTCTTGCAAGAAAGTACTTCATTCCAGGCAAGGCCATTCCATGGGTTATTACCTGGTCAGAAGTGCTGCACAGGGCCCTGGATTTGTTGTGGTCCCTTTCTCTCTGCACTTCCATGCCAGAGTCACTTCTGGGCTTCCACCAAACCTTTCTCCCAACCCAGTCTTCCAGGGACAAGACCCGGTACATCTGGCTCCCTTGTGTTTCCATCGTCGCTGTTTCTTGTTTGTTTCATGACAGTTTTTGCATCACTGGGAAAGTCAAAGCATTCAGAAGATTTTTTAGACAGTCATTTCAGTGTGTTCCACTCACACAGGCATTCTGTGTTCTCACTGTACACAAGGCACCCCCCAAGCATAATAATAGAGATAAGCGATGTTTGTCGAGCTCGAATCGGGCACTGTGCTAAGCACTTAATATCCGTTATCTCCAAATCCTCATAACAGCTCTACATTGTGGCTGCAGCTTTTATTCTCCTCTTGCAGACAAAGAAATCGGGCTTAGAGCCATGAAGACATTTGCCCAAGGCCTGCGTTTCAAAAGTGATGAAGAGAGGTGGGAGTTGAACCCAGGTGTTTTGATTCCAGAGCCAAGGCCTAAACTGCTCCATGATGGGCAGAAAGTATCTGGAGCACTCGCGTTCCTGAAAGTAAATGTGAAGATGAACTTCAGAAACGGGGCGTGAGGAGGATTCACTAAAGCATTTTATATTCCAGACAAATCACTGGCTGCACAGCTGAGTACGGGGCTTGCCACTCCCCTGAATGACAACAGGTGAAGTCGCTTTTGTCACAACCATTTTCACCTCTTTTCACAGATAACAAGACCATCCGTCACAGCCTTGTCTCTTTTGTCTGTTGTGACGCACTGGTTCCTTCAGCCTGGATTTTCTTGGCTTTGCAACCAAGGCAGTGTGCTCTGAGATTAGAGCTAGAAGGGAACAGCACTGTCTTGCTTCGCAACTCCCTCCTTGGCTCTGCAGGGTGAGGGGTGGCCAGGATCTCAGCAGATACAGCTTCATCAGGCCCCCCCACCAGATGTTAGGAAGAACAGGCCATGCAGACTCCCGTGTTTGAGATTGTTGGGGGCTTGGGCACTTTCCAGATCTTCGATTCTTGCACATTAGTCAAGCGGCAGATCCAGGTATGGGCTGCCCAGCGGTGATGGTGACATGAAGCATCCAGCCCCTGCCCAATGGCCTTGTGGAGCTGCCTCTAGACACAACACCAGGCTCTGACTAAGTCAGGGGTCCCCCTAGGGTGTTTCCCACCTCAACGCCGTCAGGCTGCAGGCACCATCAGCCTTGGTCCGGCTCTAGCTGGGATGAGTCTGAGTCTGGCTATAGGCTTCAGACCCCTCCTGACTTCTCCCTCAGGCAGGACTCAGCAATCTTGCTTCCCGGTGCCACCCAGGTGGACCTCATGGCTGCCTAGGGAAGGCCCTGCTCACCACGAATGGCAGCAGAGCCTCGGGACCCTGGCACTCCCCTGCCTACCCTGATGGTATTGGCCAGAACCCTGGCTCGGTGAGACACTAACCCCAGGCCTGTCCGACAAGCCACATCCCACAGCCATACACGCCAAAAGAAGAATGTAGACCAAGAGAGGATAGCAGATCAGACTCACTGAGTCAGCTTATATCCCATCCAGGGGCCGGAGCAGTGGCCTCTGATGAAGATTCCCAATTGGTGGGTGGAGAAGGTGGAAGGGGCAGAGGCGGAGGACCTGTTGCTCACTCCTTCTGAGTCCAGGCCTGTGGGTGGAGTCCCCCGACACAGACTCTGTGCTGGGCCACGGGACTTGCTTTAGCCAGCGGGACAATAGCTTTCATAGGCAAGCAGATTTGCACCTGGGAGGCACCCTGGCCCTCCTGCCACCCTTGGAACCCAGCCATCATGTCAACACACCTGGGCTGGCCTGTGGGGTAACAGGCACCCTGGCCCAGCAGGAGAGAGGGGCCACCTGGGCCAGCCAACGCCCAGTGAGACTCACTGTGTGACCACAGATACATGCTGAGTCTGGCGCAGTTCAGCCCAGCCAAAGGACTGCCCCACAGGACCAGGAGCTGGTTCAGTGGCAGTGGTATTGAGCCACTCGGTTTTGGAGTGATTTTGTTCTCAGCCGTGCATGAGAGGTACAGCAGGTCAGGAGTCCATGTTGATTACAGAGCACCTGCTACTTGATGCGTTCTTGGACAATAGAATCAGGATCCTGACCTTCGGCTGGGCATTCCCATTCATCCCTCCAACTCCTCACCATGGTCCTATCAGATAAGCGCCACCAACTTCAGAGCAGAGGAAGAAACCAAGGACTCCGCAGAGACCACATGCCCTGCCCAGCATCATGCAGTGAGCAAGCAAGGGCTTCAGACTCATTCCCATCCCCATTTTCTTCATTCTGTCTTCCTCCCAGCTGACTCTGCAGATTTCACAATCAACCTTGGCAGGAAGGTGGTTCAGGAAGCACTCATCCTGGTGGCTGCTCTCTGCCTGCAGGCATTTCTGAGCATCTTGGCCTGCCAGGGCTGGGGAAGGGAGGAGGTGAACTCTGTTGAATGTGGGAGGATGCCGGGATAGCCTGGAAAGGACCACAGTGCTGCACGATGGAGTGTGGCCATGGGCAGGGTGGTTGAACAAAAGGCAATGACTGGGAAAAAGCAGAGCAGCTTCCTGCGCCCCATGGAGGTCACAACGTCCAGCATGCCTGCCAGCTCATCCAGCCCTTGCTGCCCTACACCTCCAGGCCTGGACTGGCCTTGCCCCATGGCCACTGCTTCTCTTCCTCTCACCCGGAGGGGCTGCCCTCCTGTCTGCTCCTCCCCAAGGCCCCCAGGGGACAGCTGTGCTGTCAGGATTCCCAATGGGAACCACATCAGGATTGATGTGGTTTGCATCAGGATTCCCAATGGGAACCACAGAGTGGTAACCGAACCTCCATACAACTTTCAATATTTTACATGCCTCGTGGAGTGTGTCCATGTCCCTGAGAAAAGGTTGCAAATGCAATGAAACTTCGGGTGTCCTTGTTTTGGACTGTAATTATATTCACTTGGTATGGTCATAGAGGTTCTCTTATAAAGACTGCCATGAAATGATCCATATATTTGTGTGTGTGTGTGTGTGTGTGTGTGTGTGTGTGTGTGTGTGTGTGTGTGTGAATTGCTACCTGCTTGAAGTATATTGTGAGGACAAAATATTTTAAAATGTGGTAAAGATAGTAGTTACAAAGTAAACAGTGATCTCACCTAGTAGGGGTCTGTGGGGTCCTCTGACCTCTTTCCATGCCTCCTACCCAGAACCAGAGCATTCCTGGGGCAGACATCTGCAAACTCCTGGCCAGGCATTCACCAGTCAGGCCAGGGGAAGTAGAGGGCACAGCATATACCAGGTATGGGCAGCTCCTCTGGTCACTCCACTGGTAACACAGTTGTGGCTCATCGTATGTGCTGGACAGAGCCCAGGGCCATCCCTCACCATCATTGTCACTGTAGGGAACACTCCTAGAAGACCCCTACGGCATCACATTGTCCAGAGCACCAGGCCACCTGGAGCACCACACCACCCAGAGCATCATCCCACCCAGAGCACCACACCACCCAGAGCATGACACCACACACAGCACCACATCATACAGAGCACCACACCACACAGAGCACCACACCGCCAGAGCACCACACCACACAGAGCACCACACCACCCAGAGCATTACACCACACAGAGCGCCACACCACCCAGAGCATTACACCACCCAGAGCATGACACCACCCAGAGCAACACACCACCCAGGGCACCACACCACACAGGGCACCACACCACCCAGAGCATTACACCACACAGAGCACCACACCACCCAGGGCACCACACCACACAGGGCACCACACCACATAGGGCACCACACCACCCAGAGCATTACACCACCCAGAGTACCACACCACCCAGAGCATCACACCACACAGAGCACCACACCACACAGAGCACCATACCACCCAGAGCATTACACCACACAGAGCCCACACCACACAGAGCACCACACCACCAAGAGCATTACACCACACAGAGCACCACACCACCCAGAGCACCACACCACCCACAGCACCACACCACACAGAGCATTACACCACACAGAGCACCACACCACCCAGAGCACCACACCACACAGAGCATCACACCACCGGGAGCACCAGGGCACCCAGAGCACCACACCACCCAGAGTACCACACCACCCAGAGCACCACACCACCCATAGCATCACACCACCCAGAGCATTACACCACACAGAGCGCCACACCACCTGGAGCACCAGGCCACCCAGAGCACCAGGCCACCTGAAGCACTGCGCCACCCAAAGCATCACACCACTTGGAGCACCACACCACCTGGAGCACTACACAATCCAGCATGACACACTGCCTGGAGCACTAGGCCCCTGGAATGCCACAGCACTTGGAGTACTGGACCACCCAGAGCACCAGGTCACCTGGAGCAGCATAACACTTAGAGTGCCAGGTCATCTGGAGCACTAGCCACTGGAGCGCCAGTCCACCTTGAGCGACAGTCCACCTGGAGCACCAGTCCACCCGGAGCATCATGCCACCCTGAGCGACAGTCCACCCTGAGCACCATGCCACCCTAAGTGACAGTCCACCCTGAGCACCATGCCACCCTGAGCACCATGCCACCCTGATCGCTATGCCACCATGAGCACCAAGCCACCCTGAGCACCATACCACCCTGAGCACCAGTCCACCTGGAGCGCCAGTCCACCCGGAGCAACAGTCCACACTGAGCACCATGCCACCCTGAGCGACAGTCCATCCTGAGCACTATGCCACCCTGAGCATCAGTCCACCTGGAGCGCCAGGCCACCCTGAGCACCATGCCACCCTGAGTGCCAGTCCACCCAGAGCGCCGGTCTACCTGGAGCGCCAGTCCACCCTGAGCACCATGCCATCCTGAGCTCCAGTCCACCCTGAGCGACAGCCCACCTGGAGCACTAGTCCACCCTGAGCGCCACGCCACCCTGAGCACCAGTCCACCCTGAGCGCCATGCCACCCTGAGTGCCATTCCACCCGGAGTGCCACACCACCCTCAGCACCAGTCCACCCTGAGCGCCAGTCCACCTGGAGCACCAGTCCACCCTGAGTGCCAGGCCACCCTGAGTGCCAGTCCATCCGGAGCGCCACACCACCCTGAGCACCAGTCCACCCTGAGCGCCAGTCCACCCAGAGTACCACACCACCCGGAGTACCAGGCCACTTGAGCACTAAACCATGTGTTTAGGAATCCAATTTTATGGCAGACCTGTTTTTACATTTTTTTTTGAATGTCTTAAATGGTAGTGTTTTATGGGAGTGTATCCTGAGGCTTTGTAGTGCAGGGCATGGTTTAAAAATTGATTAAACAAATAAAATTCTGACACACCTGAGATGGGGAGAAGGCCAAGCTGGCTCTGCCTCCTATTGGGATAGAATTTATAAAATCTGTACATGGGTTTGTTTTTGCTCCAGGGAGAATGAAGGCATTTTTAACAACAATGAAAAAGAAAATGAACAGTTGCTTTCTGTTGTATTCTGTAGAATCACTTTACATTTGACAAGACCCAGTTTGTGTGCTGGTGACAGTCACTGTGTGCACAAACTGTCATCCTCATCACCCCTCTGAGAAATGGAAGGTCGGGGTCAGGCTCTGGGCAGAAATGCCCTGTTCCTCTAAAGGAAAACTCAGATTTGGAGGGTCACTCAAAAGTAGCCAAAATTGGCCAGGTGTGGTGGCTCACGCCTGTAATCTCAGCACTTTGGGAGCCTGAGGCAGGGGGATCATGAGATCAGGAGTTCGAGACCAGCCTGGCCAACATGGTGAAACCCTGTCTCTACTAAAAATAAATTAGCCAGGCGTGGTGGTGCACACCTGTAATCCCAGCTACTCAGGAGGCTGAGGCAGGAGAATCACTTGAACTCAGGAGGAAGAGGTTGCAGTGAGCTGAGATCATGCCACTGCACTCCAGCCTGGGTGACAAAGCAAAGCTCTGTCTCAAAACAAAAAAACTGAAAACAGTAGTCAAAATTTCTCTGACATAATTTAGAAGAAAATTATTTAGTTCAATAAATGTTTGAAACGGCATAATAAGAAAACACTGAACCAGCTAGAAGGTATTTTGGAGATTTTTAGGATAAGAGAAATCTGCTTTGATGGCTTCGAAAGATGGACCCGTTTTGTAGTAAGAAGGCACTTAGTTCTGTCCTGAAGTCGTGGTGGCTGGGGTATTCCAGGTGCTGACTAGCAGCACATGGCCCTCCTGCACCAAGCGTGGCTGTTTCTTGGGGCTGACAGCAGGAGGGCAGTGCTGGGCAGGTGGACCCAGGACAGTGGGCGCCACTCACCACGTGCAGCCCTTCTCTGGGATGCTGCTTGGAAAATGAGTTCTGCCAATCACTACATCTCAGAAGTGCTACGTCTTGGTATCCTCCTCCAGGAGCTGCCTGGTGGATATTAATCTATTTAAAATTCTGAGAATTCCTGCAGTTGAGAACTTATATAACTTTTTTTTTAATGCATCATTTTCAAACTTGTTTAACCAAAGAACTTTATTTTTCCTTCTGGAAAATGCTACATTTGTATAATTTTCAGTATTTATCCTCTCCCCCAAAATGTCAAATCTCAATTTTCTATTTCTAGATAATACAACCAGCAAGACTTTTGCATTATCACTTTCTTATATAGGTTTGAGGACTTTTGTCTCTATGTTGCCATCGTCCTCTGAATCGAGGTATCAATACTTGTAGTGAAAAATTAATTTTTGAAGTCCTTGCTTCCACATCCACAGATGAAGTTCTGATGACTTGTTTGAGACCCATAGGCCACAAGTTGGCCAACCCAGGTAGGCTGCAGCCTCCTCATGGGGTCTAACTAGATGGAGTATCTTCGTGCATCTTTTATACTCTCCCTGTATTAATCTGTTCTCACACTGCTAATAAAGACATACCCGAGACTGGGTAATTTATAAAGGATAAAGGTTTTATGGACTCACAGTTCCACATGGCTGCGGAGGCCTCAAAATCATAGTGGAAGGCAAAGGAGAAGCAAAGTCACGTCTTACATGGCAGCAGGCAAGAGAGTGTGTGCGGGGAACCTCCCATTTCTGAAACCATCAGATCTCATGAGACTTATTCACTGCCATGAGAACAGTGTAGGAGAAACTGCCCCCATGATCCAATTAACTCCACCTGGCCTCACCCTTGACACAGGGGGATTATTACAATTCAAGATGAGGTTTGGGCAGGGACACAGGCAAACCATATTACTTCCCTCACTTATGACTGTGTCAGGAAGCTTGCAGTCACCATGGAAGTGACACCAGACTTTGCATAGCTCAGAGCCAAGTGGGAAGGGACATTCCCCGACGTGTCCAACCTGGAGACAGGCAGGACCATCACCCCCTCCCCTGCTCCTCCCTGGCATCATTCTTCAGATGGCAGCCTCCCCCTTTTGTGTTTAAGCCTCAGTTCTTTTGTCAGTACCCACTTATCAAGCTTAAGCTCTAATTACACTTATCTATGCTGAAAATTGGCTATTATCACCACGTAAACTCCTTCTAATTGTTAAGAAATACTTCCTTAGCAAACTGCAGGGACCGCTTGCCTTGTTATCACAGCAGAACAGACGGTGCCTGGTTGCTTCTCCAAGCTGAGCCCCTTTCTTTCCTTTGCTTCTGGCGGCTGCAGGGGTGAGCAAGGTGGTGACTGTGGAAGTGAGAGGGAACTGGCAGCGCTGGCTGAAGGTGCGGGACCTCACCAAGGGAGTGACCTATTTCTTCCGTGTCCAAGCTCGGACCATCACCTACGGGCCTGAGCTCCAAGCCAATGTCACAGCCGGGCCAGCCGAGGGTAAGTGGGACTCCAGGGGCAGACAGTGTCAATTGCAACTTTAGCTTCCCGCCTCCTGCTTCACTGAGCTGGGATCTGTCTACATGCTCAGTAAGGCAGTGCCGGTGGCTGAGAGCTGGCATAAACTCAGGGACGTCTGGGCAACGTGGAAGTCTTCAAAAGCACATGTCAACATGGACTTTGCAGGTGGAAAGAGAGGTTGGGCATGACGCATGCAGGGCGCCCTGCACTATGCCCACCTGTGTCAGCCTCCCAAAGTGCTGGGATGGCAGGCGTGAGCCACCATGCCCAGCCTTGCCTCCCTGTTTTTAAGATGAAAAACCATGGCCGTGTGAGGTTAAGTAACCTGTCCAGATGCTCTGCAGCCTTGACCGATCTGACCCCCACAGTGAAATCTCTCACAGTGGGATGTGAGCCCCCCAAGGCTGGTGCCTAACCTTTCTTGTTACATATGTGAGCAAGTTCTTAAAATATTAAGCACATAAGTTTTTGTTTTTTTGGAGAAATCTTAAGAGGAAAATAACTGAGTTTGCTATCTGAAATAAATCAGAAAATTAGTTTTCCAGGTCATGCAGAAGAACCATGTAACTTCCCCCTTACCCAGCTATTCTGCCCGTTGCTTAAAGACATGAAGGCATGGGCAGCAGAACCAGCGTCTAGGGAGTGCTGCTGAGTCACGGGCACAGTGCAGGGTGCCCTGCATGTGTCAGCTCTTTCAGGCCCTCTTCAGGTTTTGTTGTTGTTTGTTTTTTGAGACAGGGTCTCACTCTGTCACCCAGGCTGGAGAGCAGTGGCACAATCTTAGCTCACTGCAGCCTCAACCTCCCCGGACTCAAGCGGTCCCCCCACCTTAGCTTCCCAAGTAGCTTGGCTACCGGCATGCACCACCACACCTGGCTAATTTTTTCTGTATTTTGTAGAGATAGGTTTTCACCATTTTGCCCAGGCTGGTCTCAAACTCCTGGGCTCAAGTGATCCAGCTGTTTCAGCCTCCCAACGTGCTGGGATTACATGCATGAGCCACCATGCCCTGCCTTGCCTCTCGTTTTTGTTTGTTTACTTGCTTGCTTTTGAGATGGAGTTTCACTCTTGTTGCCCAGGCTGGAGTGCAATGGCACGATCTCGGCTCACTGCAATCTCTGCCTCCTGGGTTCAAGTGATTCTCCTGCCTCAGCCTCCTGAGTAGCCGGGATTATAGGCATGCACCACCATGCCCAGCTAATTTTGTATTTTTAGTAGAGACAGGGTTTCTCCATACTGGTCAGGGTGGTCTCAAACTCCCTACCTCAGGTGATTCACCCACCTCGGCCTCCCAGAGGGCTGGGATTACAGGTGTGAGCCACCATGCCCGACCTTGCCTCCCTGATTTTAAGATGGAAAACCATGGTGCTCTGCAGCCTCAACCAAACTGACCACCACTGAAATCTCACATAGTGGGATGTGAGCCCCCCACCACAGGGCTGATGCCTAACCTCTTCTTTATCCCACAGGGTCCCCAGGGTCCCCCAGAGATGTCCTGGTCACCAAGTCTGCCTCTGAGCTGACCTTGCAATGGACAGAGGGACATGCTGGCAACACACCCACCACAGGCTATGTCATCGAGGCCCGGCCCTCAGGTAAGCATGGTGGGCCCCATAAACGGGGTCTCAGCCCAGCTGACAGTCATGCTTCTGAAGTTGTCGGGGGCTTCCATCCCTTTCTCTTTTGGCATTTTCTCCAACAAAGCTGAGAGAAAATGGGAGGTTTTGGCGAAAGAAGATGATCATTGCTCACTCAACTCCTTCCAGTTTTCATAGTCACAGCTGTGCTGATAACCTTAAGGGCATTCGATTTGGGATGTTTTAGCCCCAGGACACTTACTTAGGATGATAATGGTTATTCCTAGAAATAGGTGAATGAAAACTTAGGGACACGAAAAGGCATTTTCTAACTCATCCATGAGTGTTTTCAGGGACTAATCTCAGGGTTCTAAATGTTTGCAGCTGAGATGGAAAGAGTTGTGCTTGTTTCTGATAATATGAAGATTCTTATTAATAGTGAAACCTACACATCGTTGGCTTCATTTTTTAGGGTTCTGACAATGAGGTCTAAGATCCATTTCCAACCCTATTCACCCAAAGGGTTTTTTTTTTTTTTTACCCTTCGTTCCATTTGACTTTAATAACTAAGGATGGGCATTATTGGAAAATGAGTTTCTGATTGGTTGCGTAGGATATTACTGCTTGGAGCTAGAGGGTATCACGTAACACAGAGCACGGAACAGCTTCAGTGTGACCTTCAGATAGTTGCACAGTTAATCATGAACATCTGAGCATGAAAATATGTGATGTGTCAGGAATGCTATTCAGGAAGCAAACCATCAAACCCCGCCCGCCAGATGGACCGTGGTGCTGGGAACTGCTTTAGTCTAATATTAGACCACAAGGAAAGACCCCAAAGTTACATCTGTCACTGTCAGGACAGATATTCCCACCTCCCCCACTAAATTGCTTTTGAAAGATTATTAGTTACAAGTGCCTTCTAGAAACGTCTTTTTTTTTTTTTGAGACAGTGTCTTGCTTTGTCACCCAGGCTAGAGTGCAGTGGCACGATCTCAGATCCCTGCAAACCTTGGCCTCCCAGGTTCAAGCAGTTCTCCTGCCTCAGCCTTCTGAGTAGCTGGGATTATAGGCACCCGCCATCACACCTGGCTAATTTTTAAATTTTTAGTAGGAGGGGGTTTCACCATGTTGGCCAGGCTGGTCTCAAACTCCTGACCTCAAGTAATCCACCTGCCTGGGCATCCCAAAGTGCTGGGATTACAGGCATGAGCCACTGAGCCCAGCGGCCTTCTAGAAACTTCTAAGGAGAAATGTAGTGCACAAGCACGAAAAAGTCTCTAGTCAAAGGCAACATAAACATTTCTTTAGCTCAATAATTAAGAACTCCAGACGTGCTCACCTGGCAGACCCTGAGAATATCTTTTGAGCGTGGTGCCTGTCTTGTGGAAGCAGAGGGTCTCAAGTTGGTGAAGGATGTGAGTTTGGCAGGGGCCTCCTGTGGTCACTACCTGTGAAAGCCCATGGCCCTTAGCACAGCCAGCTGGCCTTTTGCTCTTTGATTCAAGAGCACTTTCGGAGATTGAGAAGAGCTGAGAAGTGTGGGGCTGGGGCCAAATTGAGGCCAAGGGGGAGCAGGCCAGTGGCAGGGAGCAGCCCAGACTTAAGAAACCATTTCAGCCAGGTCCAGTGTCTCATGCCTGTAATCCCAGCACTTTGGGAGGGCAAGGCAGGAGGATCACTAGGTCAAGAGGGGGAGACCATCCTGGCCAACATAATGAAAGCCTGCCTCAACTAAAAATCAAAAATGTGCTGGGAGTGCTGGTGCATACCTGTAGTCCCAGCTACTCGGGAGGCTGAGGCAGGAGAACTGCTCGAGCCCAGGAGGCAAAGGTTGCAGTGAGCCGAGATTGCGCCACTGCACTGTAGCCCGGCGACAGAGTGAGACTCTGTCTCAAAATAAATAAATAAATAAATAAACCATTTCAGACACTTTCCTCCCCACATCCAGGGAGAGCAGTGATTTCTTCATCAACTCTTCCAGCCCATCAAGGGGTTCATTAATAGAACTCAGCAGATCCATGAGCTTAGATGGGAAAAATAACACATTTGTTTTCACTGACCTCTAACTGGATTTGGCATTTCCTTTAATTATGGGTGTAGCCTCTTTCATTTGCCCGGGCTGCTGTAGCAAAGTCCCACAAACTAGGCAGCCTCAATGACAGACATGGGTTGACTGACAGTTCTGGAGGCCAGAAGTCCACAGTCAAGGTGGCAGCACGGTGGGTTCCTCCTCCTGAGGCTGTGAGGGAGGATCTGTTTCCTATAACCTCTCCCCCAGCTCCTGGTGGTTACAAGTCATCCTGTGCGATCCTGGGCTGACAGATGCTTCACCCATCTCTGATGTCACCGTCCCATGGTGATCTCCCTGTATGTGTGTCTGTGTCTCAGTTTTAGCTTTTGTGAGGACACCAGTCATACTAGACTAGGGACCCACCTACTCCAGCAGGATGTCATCCTAAGTAATTACATCCAAAGCTGCCTTATTTACAATTAAGGTAATTCAGAGGTACTGGAGATCAGGACTTCAACATATGAATTTGCAGGGGGGGGCAGGGACAGAATTCAATGCACACTAGTAGCTAAGAAACCGCATAACTAATAGCAGGACCTGTGAGACTCCCAGCAATACTTTCATATGACTTCCTAGCCATTGCAGCTATTTCACGATGCTGTTTAGACGTGTCATTACGTTGAAATCACAGTCATTTGTAGACTCTCTGCTGGACCTTGTCAGGTCCATGAAGCATAGATTTTTGAGTTGCGCTGGGATAATGGTGACCAGAAGTCACCTAAACCCAACTCTTCACACATCTTCCAAGGAATGACATTGCCAAACAAGTAGTGTAAAGAAAACCACCCGTAATCCACGCCTCCAGCATTACCTAGAGACACGGGCTACCAGGAACCGGCAGGTGCCTTCAGGTGATTGTAGGCATTACCAGGCGTATGACTCCTTCTTGCATTGCCACAAAGAAATGTCTGAGACCGAGTAATTTATAAAAAAAGAAGTATAATTGGCTCACAGTTCTGCAGGCTGTACAGGAGGCATGGTGGCTTCTGCTCCTGGAGAGGCCCCAGGGAGCTTCCAGTCATGCTGGAAGGTGAATGGGGAGCCAGCATGCCACATGGCCAAGGCAGGAGGAAGAGAGTGGGGTGGGGAGGAGGTGCCACACACTTTTAAACAAGCAGATCTCCTGAGAAGTCACTCCCTATTATGAGAACAGCACCAAAGGGATGGTCCTAAACCATTCATGAGAAACTCACCCCCAGGGTCCAAGCACCTCCCACCAGGACCCTCCACCAACCCTGGGGATCACAATTCAACATGAGATTTGGGTGGGGGCACAGAGACAAACCATATCACCAGTAGAATTACTTTCCTTTTCAATTTCTCTTTATGCATCTCAACCATTCTGAGAAAGTACCCTTCGAGCCAACAGATCACCACAGGAACCCATGGTGCACAGAGCAGATGAAGACGCCTGTAATCAATCCTGGCACTTTGGGAGGCCGAGGCAGGTGGATCACTTGAGGTCAGGAGTTCCAGACCAGCCTGACCAACATGGTGAAACCCCATCTCTACTAAAAATACAAAAAATTAGCTGGGCATGGTGGTATGCACCTGTAGTCCGAGCTACTCTGGAGGCTGAGGCAGGAGGATCGCTTGAACCCAAGAGGCAGAGGTTGCCGTGAGCCGAGATCCCACCACTGCACTCCAGCCTGGGCTACAGAGCAAGACTCTGCCTCAAAAAAAGAGACACCTGCACCAGAAAACCACAGAAGGTCCTGGCTATGCAACTTCCTCCCCCTGAACACCTGCCTCCCTAAGTAGAGATGAAGGGTCCCAGCAGATGTGTGACTGTCACAGGGCCACAAAGGAATGCCATGCATCTCGTCCGCACCCCTGCCCATGTCCCAGTTGTGAGATGGCAGCACAGTTCTGCAGGATGTTACCACTGGGGGAGATAGGGTGAAGGACATATGGACTCACTCTCTATTGTTTCTTACAACCACATGGAACTCTTCAACTACCTCAAAACCATATGTTTAGCTTAAAGTAATCAATTAAAAAGCCATGGATGTCCATCCTTAGCCTGCTCCGTCAAGCACACCAGTGCATCTTTGAGCGCACCTGTATGGGAGACCAGCCTGTGAGATGGGTGGCACCAGCTAGACACAGGTGCCTGGGCTCAGCCTCTTAACGCTATGAACACACCTTGGCATTTTCCAAGCAGCGATAAGGCTTTGGTTGTCAGGCTTGCCGGGGGAGCCCTTTACTTTCTCCTCAGGTTCTCATGTGCTGCTCCACCTGCCGTCACGAAGGGAACAGGGCACCCGTTGGTTACTGGTGCAGCCCAGGGAGTCTGGCAGGCCGTGTGAATAAGAAGTAATTGGCGTGTCGGCCAGGCAGGGTTCACACTGGGTCCATGGTTTGGAGGGGCCTGCCCAAACATGGAGAAGCTTCTGAAGTCAGCTGAGTCTGAGCTCAGCAGGGTTGGAGCCAGAGTGTGGAAACTGACATTCGGGGGACCAAGACATGAGAACAGACTGACCAGGAAGACCCTGGCTTTTTCAGCAAGGGCAGAAGACCTTGCACTTACTTCTGCCTGGCTATCACACCTTCAAAAGCAGGTCGCCAACGGTCTCCCTTTCAGATCATGAAGGGAACCCAAGTGGGCTGCTGGACCCGTGGTCTTTCATGGGGAGTTATGAAAGACACCCCTCCCTTCCGTGACTAAGGCCAGCAGCAGCTCAGGCAAATGCAATGCTTTATGGATTGTCAATATTTAAACACCTTGCTGGTACCTGAGGGCTTTGGATCTCAGCTGTCATCTATTACAGGCCTCATTACACAAAACATTAAATGCTGTATCATCTCATTTTCCCCACCGAAGCTCCCTGGCAAGACGTTCTCCAGGCGGAGAGTGGTTTGCTTGAGGTGCAATGAATGGACCCTGGTTTGTATTGGGAGGGGCTATGCAGGGGCCCTCACCACTGGGTGTCTGGAAGAAGAGCACTCAGTGCCAGGCAGACCCTGTGACCCACGTGGTCGGCTCGGCCTGATGTCTCTGTATCCAGCTGAGTCTCTGCCTTGCCCCTGGAAGACAAGCCTCTCATCAGCTTTGTTGCTGCTTTGAAGAAAGTGACTGGTGAGCCTGGGCAGCCTGGGTAGATAGTAGTGCAGCATCCTGGCCTCCCACCCACATCCTTCCTTCCACCCCTGCAGGTTCTACTGCATAGTCCTTGTTGCTGTGGTCATGTGGAGAGGCAGAACCGAGCAGCAGCTAAAGAAATTAGCACCAGGCTAGAGCACAGATCACCTTTTACTCCTGGAGAGGGCGCTCCTTGAGTGTGGGCCCAAGGACATTGCCATTAGCGTCCTCCAGCACGGCCTGGCCTACATGTTCATTTCCCTGGCTGTGTGTAAGTTTCCTCCAAATCAGTGTTGCAAAGCTCCCTGAAAGGCACTGGAAACGATGCACTGGGCATATGCAGATGATTTATTTACACAGATTATTCTAGGCATTTTACTGTGTAGATCATGAAGCCTCATTTACATATTTACACAATAGACTGGAATGACACTAAAGGAACTATAAATATATTTTCCTCTCCAAAGCAGCCATGAAATACATATTTAGAAAGTACCCAATGCAGGCAGACATTGTATTGCTTTTTTTTTTCTTGAATAATGTCTTTAGCCCAGATACGAGGGCTGGTGGCTGGAGGCCAGGCCCCATGCCTGTTGGGGACACCCCCCAGTCGGAGGCCTGGACCAATGTCCACTGGTAGTCTCCCTGGGGAATTCCCAGTTCCCTCTCCATTGATTTTGTTCCATTTCAGTCTTTGGTGACGGGAGTTTTCAAGTGTATAAGGAAGAAAATCAGTATTTCTCTGAAGGTTTGACATCCTTAGAAGTTCCAAGTCAGCAGGTTCAGCAAGAGGGGCTGCTGCCGTGGCTCTGATGGCACCACGGTCTGCTCATTCGCTGCTTGTCTTTCTCATAAGCACATTTCTGACAGCTTGTCAGCTCTGCTTCCCACTCCTTCCCGGGGTCAGCCCCCATCACCAGCTGTCTTTCTTCCTCATCTTAACATGCAATGCATTTTGTCTCCTGCCTTGAATGAGCATTGGATGGAAGGTAACTTTCATTTTTTTTTTTAATCAGATATACTTAGCTTCGTGTTTAAGCCCCACCTGCTTCAGTAAAATTTGTAACCTGGATTGACCATTTATGCAAAGAGAAATGGCAGTATTTAAGAAATAAATAGCTGACAGGCTTGCATTTGCTCTGAGCTGCAGGCTGACAGTCAAGCAGTTGGTTGTGTGAGTCAGTGGAACCAGCAATCTTGGGCGGTGAATGACAGTTTCATTCAGCATGGAGACCCTGTTTAATTGTCCATGAAATCAAACTTTTGTATTGGCATGACGTCGGCCTTAATACCTGCAGCAAACAGCTCTGTTCTGGGCGTTGGAGGGATAAATTGTGTGCAGACCCTTGGACGTGCTGTGCTGGGCTCTGGCTCAATTCAGAAAGAGGTGATCATGTTTCCGGGTGTATTAGGACATTGTCTGGGAACAGATGTGCCTCCTACCATTTGGGCGGGGGAGATGCTGGCACCAGAAGCTAACAGCTGACTCATTCTGTCGGCTGGAGACAAGCATGCGTGGATAGCAAAACCTATTTCTATGGAAAAGATTTCTTTTTTCAAGTTTCTCCAATATTAGCCACTTTCCTTGTTTAAACGGACAAATAACACTGTAAAAAACGAAGATTAATAGTTTATATTCTTTAAAGAAGAGCAGCCTCAATGGGGAGCTGAATTGGCTCTTGCTTTTCCCCACTCATCCTTCCTTTCAAGGTGGACAGGGTTTGAGGTTGTGGTGACAGCGTGGCTTCTGTAGGACTATTTTGCAAAGTCCCTTTCTCAGTGATTTCCTGCCTTCTTAGTGGTATCTCTCCCATGGTGTTTCAGTAGCAAGAGTCCAGGAAAGTGTTCTTTCAGGCAGCCAGGAAGGAAGGACCAAGCCCCATAGACAGGTGTGATTTGCAGTCACACTACCACCACCCGGGCACCTCCTCCTTCCTCAGACATCAGGTGGCAGGTCCAGCCAGAGGTGGACATTACCCACAGGAAGTTCAAAGCCTGGGCCTCAGTTATTTGGGAGATTGATTATCTGGGGATGCGGCTTTTCACGGGTTGTGACTATGCTCTTCCAGCTGTGCATTGCTTTTCCTATGATGGCGACACAGCTGGTTCAGTGGGAAAGAGAAGCCAGGCTGGCTCTTCCAGACATCCCAGCGGGTTGATTGACAAACAGCTGACTGTGTGCCCAGAATTGCCTTTCAGAAGGATAAGACCCTGCTTTCCTTTCCAGTAGACTGAGGTGGAAATCCAGACACTGTCCTGGAGCATGGAAAAATCAGTTGCACAAATCTCATTTTTGCTAATAGTTCTGTGATGTTATTTTCCCTCTAATTTGTAGCAATACTTTTTTCCATCATTGATTTATTGAGATATTTAACAGCATAACACAAATTAGAAAAACAATCCACAGTTGAGAAACAGAGTGGATGCCTTACCAGCTGCCAAATTTTCTCTTCCCCACTCGTGATCACGGTGTAAATATTAGTACGGGATAAGTAGCCCGGTGAATTATAGCTGGAGTAGAAAATATGCTAATTTGGGAAAGGCAGAATTAAGCAGAATAAAAATGGGGACATTTTCTTCTGTTAATTCAGAAGGAAATTCTCCCGGTATGACATTTCCCCTCCCCCAACATTTTTGAGTGTAAATGGATTGCTAAATAAATCGTTCTGCGTTAAGATTCTGTATCAATATTTTAAAATGTTATTATAAAAAATGCACACAATTCCTGGAGCAATGACAGAGCGCTTAAAATAAAATGTGGCCTTTAGGTGATGGTAGAGGAAGGAAGAATCATTTTTTTTTTCCTCAGAAGCAGGAAAGCATTACAGAAACATTAATGCAAAAGACATTCAGAGAATCCACTCAGAGGTGTTCAGACTTTCTCAGAACAGTCTGAAGAAACCTTTCACTTTCTTAGTGTCTTAATTTCAGAGGCTTTAAGCAACATCCAGTTTATATGAGTCTGTATTTGGTCTTTAGTGTTTATTACAACATAAAATTGTCTATGGTTTTAGAGGAAAAATATAATTCATTCCATATTTAAAGCCCTTAAAATAGTGACTTGCTCACAGTAAGCAGTAAATAAAATAGTGGTGGTTATTATGTATTGAAAGCCGGCTTGTACTAGGCCCTGAGAAGAGCCATAGTATACAAAGAGGGATGAATGGGGTTTGTAGGGATGGGTGGTTGGTTGATTAGAAGGAAGGAAGTGTGGGTGGGCAGATGAATGGGCAGGTAAATTAGTGGGTGGGTGGATGGATGGGTAGGTAGATGAGTGGGTGGGTGGATGAATGGATATATGGTTGGATAGATGGATGGGTGAATAGGTGGATGAATGCATGAATGGATGGGTGGGTGGATGGATGAATAGATGAAAGGAAGGAAGGGTGAATGGATGGATGAATGAATGAATGGCTAGAGGGAAAGGAAGGGGAGGGGAGAGGAGGAAGGAAGGGAAGGAGGGAAGAAGGGAGGGAGGGAGAGGGGTGGGGAGGGAAGGGAAGGGAAAGGAGTTACATGGACAAATGGAAGGAAGGAAGGATGGATGGATGGAGAGAAGGAAGGAAGAATGGATGGATGGATGGATAGATGGATGGTTACATGGGTAGAGGGATCATGGAAGGATGGATGGATAGATGATAGCTGGAGGGATAGGAGGAAGAATGGAATGGGTGGATGTTAGATGGATGGATGGATGGATGGATGGATGAATGGTTGGGTGGATGGATGGATAGATGGATGGATGGTTGATGCTAAGCCTGATGGTGTGAGCAGGCAAGTAAATGTGCTGATGTGCTTTAGAAGCCCATTGGCAGAAGCAGCCATTCCTTCCTGGAACGTGGGGTGGGGTCAAAGTTGGCCTCAAAAAGATGAGCCTGAAAGGGCAAAAGGACTCTTGATTTTCCTCCATCCCCTGTCCACAGGCTATGGATAGCTCACTGAGAACAGCAGTCTCATCTGATTCCCTGATGGATAGCACAGGGCCTGACCAAAGAATGGACAGCATTTGTGGTTCAATAAGCGAGTGAGGCGGGGGAGGAGGGGCAACAGGTTCTCCAGGACAAGAGGAGGCCTGCACAGAGTAAATACGCAAGTCTTCCCTGAGCATTCTGATGCCAAACTCACATATGACAATATAAACCACATACAGCCAGCATAAACTACGTACAACCAGCATTCTGTGTGTGAGCCTCAGCATCCCAGGAGGAAAAAGAGAAGCTTAGGTTCTGGCTTGCCATTCTGATATTACTAGTGGTGATAAGTACCTTGGTGAGAAATGGCTGTAAATGAGAATATTTAGAAATAACAGCCAGACATAGTGACTCATTCCTATAATTCCAGCACTTTGGGAGGCTGAAGAGGGCAGATGGCTTGAGCCTGAAAGTTCAAGCCCAGCCTGGGCAACATAAGGAGACCCTGTCACTGCAAAAAAAAAAAAAAAAAAAAAAAAAGATTGACAACGTAGCCAGGCATGGTGACAGACACCTGTAATCCCAGCTATTCAGGCTGAGGCAGGAGGATTGCTTAAGCCCAGTAGTTTGAGGCTGCAGTGAGCTATGATTGCACCACTGCACTCCAGCCTGTGTGAGAGCAAGGCCCTATATCAAGAAAAAAAAAAGGGAAAAGAGGAAAGGAGGAAGAAGCCAGAAAGAGCGACAGAGAAAGCAAGCAGAGAGGGAGGCAGGGAGGGAAGATCAATATTATACTGCCTTTCTGCCAGTACAGAGATTTGTACCTTTAAAATCTCATTCACATCTATTCCTCATTAACCTGTGACTATAAGGACTTAGTTGGTGCAAAGTCTAAATCCTCTGCAAATACAGACCAATGCAATAGCAATTTTCTTCCTGTTTACTATTGGGCTAATCCATCTGAGCGTACCTGGTGATTCCAAGTGTGTGATAAGGTTGGTTTCCAGAGCAGTCTCAGTGCCCATGAGGCAGTCAGCACGGGTACACACATATTCAAATGGGTTTTCCCTCACCAGATTTCCTGCTTTTGTGCCTATAAAAGCAAATACAATTCATGAAGGATTGCTACTTCAAATGAATGTTTTGGGCTCTGAGCCCACTTTTTTACCAAACAGACTTCTTAGAATTGAATTTTAGAATAAATTTAGAATAAAATTTATTTTATTTCACAAACACATGTGCAGCACTTACTATGTGTGAGGCACTGTCCTGAACACTTTATAAAGATTAACTTATTTAATCCTAGAAGCAAATCTATGATGAAGATGCCTTTGTTATCACCATTCTACAGACAAGGCTCAGAGAAGTTCCATTTTTTGTGTAAAGTCACACAGCTAATTGAATTGGTGAGGCCAGACTTTGCAAAGAGGCTGTCTGGCTTCAGGCTCCAGCAGCCCTTTCATGCTGATGCTATAGTGTCATAGGCTCTTTCTTTCTTTCTTTTTCTTTCTTTCTTTTTCTTCTTCCTTTCTTTCTCTTCCTTCCTTCCTTTCTTTCTTTCTTCTTTTTGTCATAATATAAAGTCATAATTGCAAAGTTCTTTTTTTGTTTGTTTTTTGAGATAGGGTCTCACTCTGTTGCCCAGGCTGGCGTACAGTGGCACAATCTCAGCTCACTGCAAGCTCAGCCCCCCAGGCTCAAGCAGTCCTCCTGCTTCTGCCTCCTGAGTAACTGGGACCACAGTTGCACGCCACCATGCCTGGTTAATTTTTTAATATTTTTTGTATAGACGATGTCTCCCTATGTTGCCCAGCTGGTCTCCAGCTCCTGGGCTCAAGCACTCCTATAACCTCAGCCACCCAAAGTATTGGGATTACAGGCATGAGCCACTGTGCCCGGCTCTTCGTGGTTTTTTTTTTTTTAATCACAAATTTCACTGATCATATTTTTTTTTTTTTGCTCTATGGCTAGAGAGATGCCTCAGAACCCAACTCATATGGTTCTAACTTTCTATGTCAGTTTTCTGACTTCAGTTTCAAGTTTGTTAATGTTTTCCTATCTGTGAAGTTTATAATAAATCAAACATATATATATATATATATATATATATATATATTTACTGCAGTAAGATACGCATAACCTGACATCTTCCACTGTGACCATTTCAAGTGTACAGTTCAATGGCACTGAGCAGACTGACATTTTTCTGCAGCCATCACACCATTCGTCCCCAGAGCGCTCTTCGACTTGCATAAACTGAAACTCCGTTCCATTTAGCACTCACTTCGAATCCAATGCCCCCGATGCCTCATTGGGGCTGCCTCGAGCCGACCCACTGGGCAGGTGCACGGGGCTTGCACCTGGAAGCTCGCCCTTCTAACCTCTGCCCTTGCCTCCCTATCCTCTTACAGATGAAGGCTTATGGGACATGTTTGTGAAGGACATACCGCGGAGTGCCACATCCTACACCCTCAGCCTGGATAAGCTCCGGCAAGGAGTGACTTACGAGTTCCGGGTAGTAGCTGTGAACGAGGTGGGCTATGGGGAGCCCAGCAGCCCCTCCACGGCCGTGTCAGGTAGGCCCTTTCTGGGAGGTCTCTCTTATACTGAAGGATGGGAAGGAGAAATGGAGTCAAGGGGGATGAAAGGGACCCCTGCACCTGCTGCTTTAGGTGTCTCCAGCTTAGTTGAGGGTTCTGCCCAAAGAACCTGCCAGTAGGGAGGGCATTGTCAGTCTCTGGGCACCTCCGCAGTGCCACCCATCCTCCTGGGCACCTCCCCAGTGCCACCCATTCTCCTGGTCAGTTTCCCAGTGCCACCCATCCTGGGCACCTCCCCAGTGCCACCCATCCTCCAGGGTACCTCCCCAGTGCCACCCATCCTCCTGGATACCTCCCCAGTGCCACCCATCCTCCTGGGTACCTCCCCAGTGCCACCCATCCTCCTGGGTACCTCCGCAGTGCCACCCATCCTCCTGGGCAGCTCCCCAGTGCCACCCATCCTCCTGGGTACCTCCCCAGTGCCACCTATCCTCCTGGATACCTCCCCAGTGCCACCCATTCTCCTGGGCAGCTCCCCAGTGCCACACGTCCTCCTGGGTACCTCCCCAGTGCCACCCATCCTCCTGGGCAGCTCCCCAGTGCCACCCATCCTCCTGGGCAGTTCTCCAGTGCCACCCATCCTCCTGGGCAGCTCTCTGCCCCCCTCTGGCAGGACCCCAGTACCTGGAGCCTCCCCTACCCACACTAGCAAAGCCCCTTCTGGGCTCTGTGTCCACGCTGTGCTCTAGCAATTCCTCATGTGTTTCATCATAGATTTTAAAATCAGAGACACATGCAAGTGTCAGAGGCATGAGCATGAGCCATGCAGTGTCCCCTCTGTGGCAAAAGCATTCCCAAGCAAAGCAGAGCCCCGAGCCCCTGTGTTAGCTGATGCATCCTTGCCGGGGAGCATGTGTGATTTTTTGAGGGCAAGAACTACCCAGCAGCAATGGGGGGGGGGGTCCCATGAGTGCCTGACAAGAGGTCATGTCTTCCCGGGGGAGAGCCAGCAAAGGGGCTGGGGACAATAACTGCTCTGGGCGAGAGGTGAGCAGTATCACCATCCCTGAGGTGCAGATGGATATACTACCGCTCCCAGGCTGGGCATTTCTCTACTTGCTCATCACTGTGAGGTGCTGCAGGCTCCAGAGGCCACTGTGGGTGCAGGTCTGCTCTGGGGGGAAGTGGTAGAGAAAGCCAGGGCAAGGCTTCCTCCCCTGGAGCACGTGTGTTAGGTGACAGATGTGTCTGCAGTCAGCAGCCATGGCAGGGGTTATGACACATAGGGCAGAGGCGGTGATGTTGCCTGGGAATCAGGAGGGTGCCCAAAGCCTCCCACAGGCGGAGGAAAACCTGCAGGAGGCAAAGTGTGGTGGAGAAAAAGTCCTGGACACTGAAGAACCATGCTAGGGGAGTGGGGCAGGAAGGGGTGGCAAAGCTGGTCCCTGGTCATGCCCCCCATCCCCCATGTGCCTGGGAGGGTCTCAAACCAGGCTGCAATTTAGGGTTACTTGAGAAGGTTAAATACACACCCTACCTGGGCCCTCACCCCAGACAATGACTTCCGTGGCTCCAGGCATGGCTTTCTTCACCCTGCAGTGATTCTGTTGTGCAGACCAGCTGCAAGTCAGGATGCTGGAGGTTCAGAGAGGGTTGGGCTGTGTTTGAGGAGAGGGGCTCTCAGCAGCATGAAGGGCAGGGGGGCCTTGAGGTCAGGGTGGCAAAGCCTTGGCCAGAAGCCCCAGGCAGGGCCAGCTCCGTTGGTCCTCTCCCTGGGAGCAGGAAGAAGCTGTTCCTCTCTTCTGCATTAGAGCTGCCTGAGCTACTGACCGCACTTGTTGAAATGGAACATAGCCTTCAGCCTTAGTGTGCTGTGAGTTTGGAGGAAGGACCAAGTACTCCTGTGCTCACCTATGGGTGAGCGTGGGCCTTAAGCCCGGTACCCTGGCCTGGGAACATGCTTGAATTCCGGGGTCACTCTGTAAGAGGGGCTGTGAGGAAGGGACCCAGAGGACCACCTGATTTTTTTTTTTTTTTTTTTTGAGATGGAGTCTCACTCCATCACCCAGGATGGAGTGCAATGGTGCAATCTTGGCTCGCTGCAATCTCCACTTCCTAGGTTCAAGTGATTTCTCCTGCCTCAGCTCCCAAGCAGCTGGGATTACAATCATGTGCCACCACACCCGACTTATTTTTGTATTTTTATTAGAGACGGGGTTTCACCACATTTGCCAGGTTGGTCTCGAAATCCTGACCTCAAATGATCTGTCCGCCTCAGCCTCCCAAAATGCTGGGATTATAGGAGTTAGTCACCACACCTGGCTGACCACTGATTTTTTAATGAGTAAGATTTAGAAAAATTACAGATTTCTCATTCCCTAATTTTAATTATGAATATTTTAAACATACCTCAAAGTAGAGAGAATAAGGAACCCCTAGCACCCCTCATCCTAAATCAGTGATTCAAAATTTGCTGCATGAGTTTTATCCGTGGAAAACTGATACAGTGCAATTCCACATACACACAAAGCAAGTTCCTCACAAGGAACACACACCCTGGCCCCACTTCCCGGGATCTGTGGCTCAGGCGTCTCTGAAACTCCGTGTGCACAGAGCTGGCCTTGCCGTGACTGCACTGAGCTCACCACATCCTTCAGGGAAGCCGGCAGCCATCACCTGTTGGTGTCAGGACCAGGCCAGACCCGGCAGCCAGGGTGTCCCACCCGATGTAAGAGTCCTCCAGAACAGCCGGCCTTTCTTTCCTGCCAGGTGCTAGGGCCAGGCCCACTCCGGGCCACTTGGCCAGTGGTCAGTGTGGCATCTGTCAGACTTGCTGTATGGAGTACCAAATGTGTGGCCCGCAAACCCACTTCTGTCTTTTGGATTGAAAGCTCCATCATCTCCTAAGGATCCCTGTGAACCTGCATTGGCCAAAGCTGATTCCCTGCTTTTCTTCCCAGTGTGCATACATCTTTTTTCATGAGATATAGAAGCTTCTGGGTGGCTATGTTTGGAACGGTTCTGGTGGCTGGGGGCAATGCTTGGGCTTTGCCTGTGAGAAGCTTTGTGTTCTGGGGGGCTTCCAGTGCCACAGAACCCATTCCCCTGCAGAGGCCCATGGAAGGCCCTGAATGAGATGCCAGGACTACCCAGGACCCCAAGAAACAGTTTCCCACTTTTCTGTTCTTAGCGAGCAGAACAAGACAGAAGGAAGAAGAGTGTGTCCTTCAAAGCCTCCTTTAAATGCATTTTTTTCTATTCATTTCTCAAAAACACATCTAAAGATGGGGCTAATCATTCAGCTCGGTTTTTTGCTAGAGGCAGAAAATATAATAAAATACAGCCCCAGACTGTAGGGGTTCCTGGTCTGTGGAGGGGCCAACAGTTGGAGAAATACACACAGTGCGTGTTTGCGGTGGGGGCTTCTACACACGTGCAGGTGTCAGGGGCAGGTCCGTGGGGGACTTGTGAGCTCAGGGTTTAACCCTGTGGCTGATGGGAACCACTGAAGGATGTTAGGTCGGGGGGAAGACTGATTTCTATCTGAAGAAGATCTCTCTTAGGTGATGTAAAGGATGGATCTGAGTGAGACAGGAGGAGGCATAACAGGTGGAAAGTCAGTACCGTGACCCAGGCAAGAGGTAGTGACAGAGAAGGCAGGGGACCTGGAGCTGTCTCAGGGGGTGTCCCAGCACCAGGAGAGAGAAGGAAGTCTGGGCGCTTTGTTCCATCCTCACTTGAACCCAGACAGCGTTTTTGTTTGCTAGCTTGCTTGTTTTGTAGAGACAGGGTCTTGCTCTGTCACCCAGGCTGGAGTGCAGTGGTGTGATCATAGCTCATTGCAGCTTTGACCTCCTGGGCTCAGGTGATCCTCCCGCCTCAGCCTCCTGAGTAGCTGAGACTACAGGTGCCCCACTACACCTGGCTAATACTTTAAATGTCTTGTAGAGAAAGGGGTCTTGCTATGTTGCCCAGGCTGGTCTTGAACTCCTGGGCTTAAGCAGTCCTCCCACCTCAGCCTTCCATAGTGCTGGGACTTTAGGCACATGCCACTGTGCTGGCTGTGTGTGTGTGTGTGTGTGTGTCTGTTTTTTTGTTTTTGTTTTTGTTTTTAGAGATGGGATCTCTCTACATTGCACCGGATCAGACAGTGTTTTTAAACAGATGAAATTAGGAGAAAGCAAGCAGGAAGGGCGGTTTTGGTGGGCAAAGTCAGGGCAAGGGCAAAGATAGAGAATTCTCCAGGGCATAGGGCAGCTTGGGGAACAGAGGAGCCTGGAGCCTGATTCCACAGAAAAGGTAGAAAATGGGGACTGCTGAATTCCCAAAGCCTGCTGAGGACCCAAGGGAACCTCCTAAGCTTGTCCCATGGGAAAAGTCCACCCGCCAGGCTGGACTGTGGTTTCATCTCAACTGTAACCAGGAGGTATCCGCCCCAGCCTTCCCCGCCACCCACCTGGCTCTCGGGAGGTGACTGCACCTGGAGCGTCTGCCCCACGTCACTGTGTATGTGTCTTTTCCGCTCCACAGCTCAAGTGGAAACCCCATTCTACGAGGAGTGGTGGTTCCTCCTGGTGATGGCTCTGTCCAGCCTGATCGTCATCCTGCTGGTGGTGTTCGCCCTCATCCTGCACGGGCAGAATAAGAAGTACAAGAACTGCAGCACAGGTGCAGTGTCAGCCCTTTCCTCCCCCTCCTCCCACTCCTCCTCCTCCTCCCCCTCCTCCCCTTCGTCCCCCTCCTCCCCTTCCTCCCGTGTCCCACTGCGCCACTCGGCCAGAACATGACATTCATTCTTCTCTGGTGCATCTGCCAGGCCAACGTCCACTTTTCCATTTCATTTGCCTGTAGGTGCTGAGAGAGATGCAAGAGCTTTTCTTTCTGGGGGCAGCCAGGTACAACCCAGCAAGCCCTCAAGGCCTCAGTACCCAGATGCTGACCCTGCCTTCACTCAGATTAGCCATATGTCTTAGATAAGGGCGTTTGCATCATCCAGCCTCAGAGATCCCTGCTCTGTACCTTTTCAAATGCAACTGCTTTTTTTTTTTTTTTTTTTTTTGATACAGAATCTCAGTCTGTCACCCAGGTTGGAGTGCAGTTGTACAGTTTTGGCTCACTGTAACCTCCACCTCCTGGATTCAAGCAATTCTCCTGCCTCAGCCTCCTGAGTAGCTTGGGTTACAGGCACCTGCCACCACGCCCGGCTAATTTTCTTGTATTTTTAGTAGATAAAGGGTTTCACCATGTTGGCCAGGCTAGTCTTAAATTCCTGACCTCAGGTGATCCATTTGCCTTGGCCTCCCAGAGTGCAGGGATTACAGATGTGAGCCACCATGCCTGGCCTAATCGCATTTTATAATGCAATTAGAAAGTATGAGGTGTGGCTGGGCCTGGTGGCTTATGCCTATAATCCTAGCACTTTGGGAGGCTGAGGCTGAGTATTACCTAAGCCTGTGAGCCATGATCACACCACTGTACTACAGCCTGGGCACCAAAGCGAGATCCTGTCTCTTACAAAAAAAGTATAAAATGTTAAACAGGTGGCATCTTATACTATGTAATATAAAAACAGTGAACTGGGGCACACCTCAGATGTTGATGTTTTGCTGTGGCTCACAGACTGTCATAGAAACATCTCCATTGCATAGCTCTTCTCTCCTACTGCAGCTTGAACCTTGCCTTGGGTCTGTACTCCAGCTCTAAGTCAGGTCACTATTGTATTTCCAGCACAAGCTCCATGCCAGGCATAGAGCAGACATTCTGTCAATAAGCATTTATTGCTGAATGAATCACTATCATTAGAGAAAGGAACAAATGAACGCAGGGTAAAGCCAGCCACAGAGAGCACAGACCTTGTGACTCCATATACATGAAGGCCAGGAACACCCACAGTGAATGGAAATTTCCAGAAGGCAGAATCGTGTTTGCCTCTTGGTGGAGAGGTATAAACAGGGAAGGTACATGAGAGAGTGTCACAGGTGCTGAATGTGCTCTATCCCCCTGCATGGATGGTGGTGACATTCATAACCACAAAACATCATTCTGAACACTCAAGATTAGCATAGCCTGTGCATTTGATTACCCTCAATTTAACAAACCTCATAATTACCAGTGAGACCACTTCTTTGGATAACCAGTATGTGATTGAGCTCTAGACCAAAGCCTGTTTTTTGTTTTTTAAATAGAGTTGGGGTTTTGCCACATTGGCGAGGCTGGTCTTGAACTCCAGGGCTCAAGTGACCTTCCCACCTCAGCCATCCAAAGTGCTGGGATTACAGGCATGAGCCACGGACCCCGGCTTGTTTTGATCCCACGGAGCATCCAGCAGAGCTGTAACTGAGCCCAAGAACACGGTCACTTCTATGATATCACCACACCAGCTGGGCCGGACCTCTTCCTAAGCCCAGCTCATTGGTTGGAGGGTTTCCCATCAACTGGGTCTTCTCTTTTTGGAAAGGCAGATCCCTGATGAGCTGTTCTTAAAAAAAGGGGCCAGCTACATTAGCCCTCTGAGCCAAGGAGCTGGGCAGAGTAGGTTCTTGACCCCAGCTACCAAGTTCTACTGTCCTTGTGCCAGAGGGGTTAAAAAAAACCAGGCCCCTAAAATGCCTCCGTATTTGCTTCTATAATGTTAAGCAATTCATCCCTCAAAGAAAGGATTTATTTTTTTCTGTATAAATTCACTTCTAACAAGTGTTCATAAATCAGATTTTATTCCTGTGGGATTTACAATATATGAATGGCGTGTCATTTTCCCGAGTTAATGCTATTACAGAATCCTGTGTCTGGTGCATAGAAAATCTCCCTGCCTTTCACTCTCCTCCTCCATCTGGAAAACAGACTTGAAAAGGCAGATCTGACCTGCAGCTTCTGATGCTCAACCTCACCCTGGAGTATTAATTTAACATCATAATTGAAGCCTGGAAAAAATAATACTTATCTACCAGAATGTCTCCCCTCCTGCCCAGGAGACATGCAAAACTTAAACCTCTGCTGTTACGGCCTCCCTTGACACCCCTTCCTGTGTTCGCTTCTTATCCTCCTACCCATGTCTGAATTACTTTCTGATTTTGGTTTCCACCTGCTCACCTCCCATCATACCAAATCCCCTCTCTCAGACAAGTCCATCTTTCATTTTCTGCTCTGTGTTCTTCCATTACACACAAATAGAGCATTAAGGTTTAAGTCACATCAAAGGGGGGCCAGGTCCCAGCTGAGAGGAGCCCCTTGGGGTTTAGAAATGTCAACACACTTAGCAAATACCTGCTAAGCCCCTGGTATGTGTGTAGGTGCTGACTTGGGGACTGGTGGGGGCACTGGGGAGCGTGATAGACTTAAGTCTGCACCTCAAAGAGCAAATATATACATGGACGTGAGAAACAGAGGTCACTCTGTATGGTCAGGGAGGACCCCTCTGGTCTCAGGGTGTTTGAGCTGTGTTCTGCAGGAAGGGATGAGAAGCCCAGGAAATAGTGGGAGAAGGAGCTTCCAGCAAGAGGGAGATCCCCGAGGGAGAAACCCGTGTTAGGGAGGTGCTGAGGGCTGGAAGATGACATAGGGGTCGGCAGGGTGGACAGACCAGGCCAAGCTTGGGAGCAACTTGGAGGCCTTGGACTTTCCTGCACAATGAGATGAGAAAAGCCAGTGGAATTTCTTTTAGGTTGTTTGATTTTTCAAAACTTAATTTTTATTTGTTTGATCTGTTGATATATTTTAGAATATGTTTTGCTATGTATTTGCAAACTTTGTAAATGTATTTTTTTTTTTTTTGAGACAGAGTCTCGCTCTGTCACCCAGGCTGGAGTACAGTGGCGCAATCTCAGCTCACTGCAACCTCTGCCTCCCAGCTTCAAGCAATTCTTATGTCTCAGCCTCCCAAGTAGCTGGGATTACAGGCGCATGCCACCACGCCTGGCTAATTTTTTGTATTTTTAGTGGAGACGGTGTTTCTCTGTGTTCCCCAGGCTGGTCTTGAACTCCTGAGCTCAGGCAATCCACCCATCTTGGCCTCCCAAAGTGCTAGGATTACAGGCGTGAGCCCCCACACCCAGCCAGTTTACTCTTTTTTAAAGTGTACGGTTGGTTCAGTGGGGAATGCACAGATACGTGCAACCATGACCACAGTCAATTCTAGAACATTTGTATCACCTCAGAAGGAAGCCCTGTACCCTTTCTTTAGCTGTCACACTCCCATATATTTGTTTTTAATTCCTGTTTTGTTAAATGGTTGTGAATTTTTATTTTGAAATTTATTAAATATTTAACTTCCCTGACTTTTAAAAAGCGTATGCATTCTTGGCCAGGTGCAGTGGCTCACGCCTGCAACCCCAGAACTTTGGGAGGCCAAGGCAGAAGGATTGCTTGAGGCCAGGAGTTCAAAACCAGCCTGGGCAACATAGTGAGACCCCATCTCTACCAAAACAAAAATATAAAATAAAATAAAGTTCATATGTTCTGAGTATATTTTCATAAAACACTGGCAAGAATGCTGGTATTTTAGGATCAGGCAGAACAAACACTGAAATGCTGATATTGTCACTTTGCTCCAACACTGTGATGCATACCTAGCTTTTTTCCCCAGCTCGGCCCTAAGGGCCTTGGGGGCTGAAGCAGGTGTCCCCAGCTCTGGGCTCTGTGTGCAGCAGGACTCAGGAGCTGCCTCGCTGGCCAGCTCTGGCTTGGCACAGCTGCAGTGGCCACACCAGTAACATGTCTCTCCTGCTCTCCTGCTGGGCTTTAGGGAAGGGCATCTCCACGATGGAGGAGTCTGTGACCCTGGACAACGGAGGATTTGCTTCCCTGGAGCTCAGCAGTCGCCACCTCAATGTCAAGAGCACCTTCTCCAAGAAGAATGGGACCAGGTAGGCAGGCAGTGCTATGACTCAGTATGCCACACCCACCTGGGGACCTGAGCTGCAGGGCTAGGGTGCCACCGGTGACGGCCCATGCCCACTGGTGCCTCCAGCATCCCCCATCCTGCCCCCACCCCGCCATGGTTCCAGAAAGCAAAACCTAACCCACTGGCAGGCGAGATCCCAAGCCCACCAGGGGCAGCCCTGAGTCTAGGAGAAACAGGGTTGGCAGAGTGGCTGGAAGTGTTTTCAGGGCATCTCTGGAGATTTAGAAAGAGGGTGGGGCCTCAGGTGTGTGGGAAGGACCTGGGACACCCAGTGGCTGCCAGGTTGGCCTTCTGTGTCAACTGCAGGCACCTCGGATCAGAGCGTTCCTAGTTCACGGAGGTGTTACCTGGGCTGCCGCAGGCCCAACCAGGTGTCCTCGCATGCAAGCCTGGTGCTTGTTGCTGATTTCATTGTTCTGTGTTTTCCAGAGTTTTCTGTGCTGATTCACATTGCCATTCCATACGTGGATGTGAGTGTAGGCGAGAAGGATTTTCACTACCAAAGCCTCTTAGCTTTTAATCCTTTTCCTAAATCCAGCAGGAAATAGGGTTTCTCCCAAAGAAGAGAGGGGATGACCTGAGTTTGCCTTTTTGATGTGCAGAGCACCATCCTCTGGTTTGAGTACCCTTGACCAAGGAGAAGGGCCAGGACTGGAGAGGGGTCTTAAGCATCTGGAAGGAAAAACTCAAACACCTGAGGATGCTTCATCTGGAGAACAGACAGTCGGGGCCTGCCTGGGGTGCCCCAGCATCAGGGTGGAGACAGCACTTCTCTCTCGGCCAGACTCACCTTGGATTACACTTAGTTGCAAGAGCATGGAAATCACACATCCTCCAGACCCAGATAGACCCCAGGGTTTCCTTTTCCCTTCATTGTCTATAATGCTGCAGGGGCCAGCAGTGCCTGGAGAGTCCCTATGCCGCCCCCGCCCTCCACTGCAGTTTGGGAATCTCAGATCACTCGGTTGCTGCTGAGGCACAGAGGGGGCCTTCTCCCAGCTGCTGACCCTCTGCCAGCCCCACAGGTGCCAGTCCAGAGGACCACAGGCTGCCACCCCACAAGGCCTTCCCTAGGGCTGGAGGCGCATGCTGGTGGTGACATCCGATCACATCTTTCATTTCATTTGTCTACTGGGAGGCAAGTTTTTCCTGCCATGTAACAGAAACATGAAAAAGCAACCACAGGTAGTTTCAAGGCCAGGAGTAACTTGTCACAGAGAATTTAAAAATAATTTAAAAATATTATGTGCCCTGCTCCCTTGCTGCAAATCTGTCTTCTGAGTTCTGAGAAGACACTCATAGCCTTCAAGCACATTGCCCAAGAATAGACATTCGTTCAGGTTAAGTCCATCTGCTTCCTAGGAAAAAGAAACATCATTTGATGGTGAGGTTGGAGGTTCTCAGCCCACAAAGACATTTCCCAGAGGGGGCCCCAGTACAGGAAGGAACCTCATATCTCCAGAACTAGTCTGCGGGTGGCTCCAGGGGAAGGGGTTGTGAGCATGGTCTTACACAGTGTTACGGGGAGGCAATCTGAGAAACCCCTTTGTAAAGAAGAGCTCTTGGGTAGGTCAGGACCAAGAGCCTTGCCCGAGTCAGGAAGTGTTTGAGATGCTTCAGGGCAGCCATGGAGGGGCGTGAGCAGGTCAGGTTGGAAGACGGAAGATGTTCTGCCTACATGGCTCCATCTCTGAGGCTCCCCAGCCCAGCTCATGACCTAAGGAGCTGTGTGAGTCTGCAGGGGCCACTGGGCCTGGGAGGGTTTCGCCCCTGCCCTCAGGCATTCCACCCTCGTTCATTTATAAGTGGCCATCTCTAAAGCTCTAAGGTTACACCTCTCAATATACATTCATGTATGCAGAACCCACTGCTGCCTTATCACTTCCAGCTGATGGGAGCATAGAGTGCAGGCCGAGACTTCTGGATGGTCTAACACCAGCTGGGAGTTTGCTTCCCTGCTCTGCAAGTTGCATACTGCCCAGGGAAAGGGGCTCTTTGGTTTGATTTGTCTATCCAGGTCATTGGCTCCAGTTAAGCTCTGAACTTCCCAGTAGGGCCTGTTGCAAACTCTCCTGAACCTGCTGAGACCCAAGGACAAAATAAAATTAAGATGGAAGAGGAAATAGACCCTTCCCTTTGGTTTTTAAATAAGCCATCACCTTTTCAGTCCTAGCAATAGGACCCTGTATTAGTCTGTCCTCACACTGCTAATAAAGACATACCCAAGACTGGGAAACTTATAAAGGTAAGAGGTTTAATGGACTCACAATTCCATATGGCTGGGGAGACCTCACAATCATGGCAAAAGGCAAGGAGCAAAGTCACACCTTGCATGGTGGCAGGCAAAGAGAGCTTGTGTAGGAGAACTCCCCTTTACAAAACCATCAGATCATGTGAGACTTATTCACCATCATGAGAACAGCATGGGAAAGACCCGCCCCCATGATTCAACTACCTCCCACTGGGTCCCTCCCACGACACATGGGAATGATGGGAGCCACAAGTCAAGATGAGATTTGGGTAGGGCCACAGCGAAACCATATCAGACCCCAAATGTGACTGAAGGAAAGGATTACCTGCTGGGAGGGGAAGGGTCTGGGCAGGGACACCTGAGATTGGCCCTGTAGCATCATCCCCAAAATATCTTTGAAATACAGGCACAGTTGATTTCTGTCTCTCCAATACACGCGTTGTGTTTCCAATTTCTTTGTGGGGAAGACACCATTTTAGCTCCTTAGATAAAAAGAGGTGCCCAAGTGTTTAGATGAGACATTGCATCTTTCACAAATAAATTACCTTTGAAATAGAGAAAGAAAGGTACTTGAGCCTTCACTAAGCCTTTCCAGGAGAAACTGAGGCACACCCCAAGGGAGACAACACCCACTACACAAAACCAGAGGTCTCCATCCCCTCCAGCCTTCCTAGCAGAGTCTCCAGCTAAGGCCTGGTTTCCTGGCCAGTAGCTTCTCCTTGCATGATCACTCAGGGTTACTTCTCCCATTGAGGATGAGAAGATGCTCCCTCTGCAGCTGCCACTCGGCTCTGCACTCACTCCTTGCAGCATGAAGTGGGGCTTGCTGGGGCTGCTGGAGGTCCTGGATGTGGTCCCTTTGAGTGCACAGCTGCCTGTCTGACTGCTCACAGGCTGCTCTCACTATCAAGTCCCTGCACACCCTTCAGAAGACTAGAAAGCAGTCAGTCCTGCCTGATTTGAAAATTCAGCAATGTTGTGCTCAGAGTTTTCCCCCAAGTTCTAAGTTCTCCATCTGAAAAAAAAGAAGCTGGGCTTTTACTCAGCTCAGATAGTCTCCCCTCTGAAGAGGGTACTCATTTTCTGTTGCTGTATGACAAATTACCATAAGTTTAATAGCTTAAACCGACATCCATGTAGCACCACACAGTCTCCCTGGGGCAGGAGTCTGGGGACAGCTCAGCTAGTTCCTCTGCTCAGGGCCTCACATGGCTATATTCCAGGAGTAGTTGGGCTGTGTTCTCATCTGGAGGCTCAACTGGGCAAGAATCCTCTCCCAAGCTCATTCAGCCTGCTGGCAGCGTGCATTTCCCTGTGACTGCATGACCGAGGGCCCCAGCTTCCTCCTGGCCCTCCTCTAGAGGTCTCCCTCATGTCCTGGAGGCTGCTCATGGCCCCCTGCCATGGGGTCCTCTCCAGGGGCTGTTCACAACATGCTGTTTTCTTCTGCAAGACCAGCAAGAGCATCTCTGTCTTCAGCCGGCCAAGATGGGGTCTCCTATAATGTCATGTGATCATGGGAGTGATGGGAGTAGTAGTCCTTCACCCATTCCATTTAATGTAACCAAGTCTTCTGTCTGCCATGTTCCACTGATTAGAAGCACATCACAGGCCCTTCTCACACTCAAAGGATGGGATGATGAGGGTGGAGGCAGTGATGGAACCATCTTAGAATTCCATCAGCCAGAGAAGATTAACACTCCCCAACCAGACAAGGAGACCAGGCCTGGTGCAAACTTCCCTGATTCCCTCTTATCCGTAGGAGACAATTCCCACTCCTTAGCCTGGCAGATCAGACCCTTCCTCACGACTTCATCCTCATCTCTCTCCACCACACTCCCCTGCCTGCAGCTGGTGGGCACCCAAGCTCCCCAGCCTCCTATCAGTCCCAACCTCAGGGTGCTCCTTGTATGTGAGAATCCCACTGCTCCTCCTGGCACAGAGCAGCTCTTCCCCCATGCCTGCAGGCCTAGCACAGTCCCCACACTGACAGGCACTGGTACACAGGGGCTGTTGACTCACCAGATAGCCAGTGCTCAGCAGTTTTGGCATCAGTTGCCAAAGTGCTGCCAAAGGCTGTGGGTTTCCTCTTAGTCCAGCACAATAAAGGCCAGGTGCCAGGTTAGGAGGCCTCTGGGGGAGGGTGTCTTTTGCCCAGAGGGTAATTGCAGCATGGGTCCTCATCCTAGGTCCCCACCCCGGCCCAGCCCCGGCGGCCTGCACTACTCAGACGAGGACATCTGCAACAAGTACAACGGTGCCGCGCTGACCGAGAGCGTGAGCCTCAAGGAGAAGTCGGCAGATGCATCAGAATCTGAGGTCAGTGTCAGCGCCTACTTCCGGGCAGTGATAGTGCACCCCTACTTCTGCAAGGAGACTTCTACCTTCTCAGGCCGTCTTGTCCTATTTGAGTCTCACAGCATCCTCACAGGCAGAATCAAGGACAAAGGACTCTATTTTGCAGATGAGAAAAATATAAGGGAGCCCAAGGTCAACCCCACAGCCTGCTCTGGGCCCCGCAGGGCTCACACAGCCTCAAGCAGTCTAGACAGTCCAAGGCCGGTTTATGGAGGAGCAGGTTCAGATCCCCAAGTCCCGGGATCTGCTCTGGGCCCCGCAAGGCACACACAGCCTCAAACAGTCTACACTCCAAGGCCAGTTCATGGAGGAGCAGGTTCCAATTCCCAAGTCCCAGAGTCTGCTCTGGGTCCCGCAGGGTTCACACAGCCTTAAGCAGTCTAGACAGTCTAAGGTCGGTTCAGGGAGGAGCAGGTTCCAATTCTCAAGTCCCAGAGTCTGCAGTGAGATAGACAAGGCTGGTGCCCTCCATGAGGGGTGCATTGCAGAGCAAAGTGTGGGTGTTACCTGGGCGCCAGCAGGCAATGTCGGTTGGTTGCTGTCACATGCTCCATCTCACGTAGTCCTGGGGATAACTGGGCCTAGACCACCTCTTATGGATCGAGCCAGTGGGGCTCAGGGAAGATCAGTAACTTGCCCAGTGTAGACTCCTGCCCTGGAAGCCCATTCTCTCTCCATTTCACTTTCAGAGGTAAACATAGGTTGGTAGTCCCTAAACCCTAGTTAGAGTGGCAGCAGCTCTGATCCTGCAGGACGGATAGAAAATGTGAAACTTTCACCAGATAGGAGCTTCCTGCTCACCCATGAACCTTCACTTCCCCCCATACGCTACCAGTCTCCCATCTGCCCAGGGAGCTTCTGTTCTAGCTCCCTCCCTTGTGCTGAAGAAAAGGGATTTGCTCGCGGCAGTTCCAGGTCAGGTATAGGGCTCAGGATGAGCTCAGACTTGGGATGTGTTCCTCTCCTCACTGAGCAGCTGGACTAGGGAGATGGCTTCCCCAAGAGAGTGTCAGCCTCCATGTGCTCCCTCCAGGACCCCAGGGCCTACCTGCCTCAGGCCTCCACTGCAGCAGTTCGGAAGTGGAGTGTGTCGCCTGTGCAAAGTCTTGGTGTTCACCCAAAGGGTCTTTAACCAGCAAGGCAGCCCTGAGGGGGCTCCAAGGAGGTGCTCAGCATACCTTCCCTACAGGTGCACCATCTGCGTTTCTGACATTTACCAGCAAAGATGGCTGAAGCAGCAATTGGAGAGGTTGCCCCATCAATCCTGAACTTTTTTCTTTCAAATATGCCAGGTCTGGAGAGGGCTGAAAACCAGCCACCATTTGCTGGACACGTAGGCCTGCCCCACTTCCTGGCACTCATGTTCTAAATCAATATTTAATCTAAAACAAGTCTCACCTTCATTTTAACCTGAATTCAGGCCTTATTGAGCCCCGGGGCTCTATCAAATGGCTTCTTTTCAATTGTAGGTTGTAGATGAACTCCCTGCGGGAAGGGCCAGCAGATGGGTGTGGCGATGCCGGCTCTGCTTTGCTTCATGTGTTCTGTTTGCAGAGGACGCAGGGTTCACTGTCGGCACCGTAGCCTTGGGCTTGGCAAAAACAGCAGGTGGCAAAGCAGATGCTCGGAAAGGGACATTTGTCTAAAACTGAGGGGCTGTCAAGTGAAATCCTGCAAAACTGACCTGCCTTTTTGTGATAAGGAAAAAGCTTATCACAAGCTAGCTGCATGTACAAAAGCAGCATTTGGGGCGGAGCAGGGCAGCCTTTGAGCAGGACAGTCTCCATCACCAAAGAGCCGCATCCCACAGCGCCAGTCCTGGGCCTGTCCTTGCTGCCAGGCTGCTGCTCTTTAGAGAATCTGGGCACCGTGGGGGTGTCAGAGCTGTAGGTGGTTCCTGTGTACTACACACTTGCTGCTGTATGTTTTCTGCACTCACTGTGGGCCAGGCCCAGGGTGAATGTGCACTCCTGTGCTGCCCACCCCAGCCCTGTGAGGTGGGGCCAGCCTCCCTATTGGTTAGAGGCTGAGGTCGTCCAGCAGGCAGCTATTGAAGCTGACTCCCAGTGAGGCCCCTGAGTCTCCAGAGCTCAGTGTACCCCTCGCCTCCCCATCGTTCTCCTCCAACCCCACACCAGAGGATGGGGAGGGAGGCATCCATGGAGGTATGTCCTAGAGCAGGCGAGCAGGATTGGATCCATGAACTCTGAATTACTTGTTTCTAAAAGCATTTTCTACATGAGCTAATGAAATGCATTGGTCTGTTTCTCCTCTCACATGTGTGGTGTGTTTGGAGATTTAACATCGGCAAATTTTTATGGAAGGTTATTGAGCATACCCACGAACTGAGCTAAGCATACACATTCATGCATGCACAAATACACACACATGTGCATACATGTGTACACATACACACATGCACATACATATACCTACACACCTGAATACATGCACACACATGCATATACACATGCATACCTAAATACACACACAGCACATGCACATACCTAAATGCACACACTCACACACATGTACACATACAAACATGCAAACATATGCATATAACTATACACCTGAATACAGGCACACACATGCAACACACACACATACCTAAATACATGCAACACACACACATACCTAAATACACATACATACACATGCACACATATGTACACATACACAGATGCGCACACATATATTTACCTATACATCTGAATACATGCACACACATGCATACCTAAATACATACACACAACACACGGACATACCTAAATACACAGACACATGCATATATAAGTATACATACTGCACACATACATATAACTACACACCTGAATACATTCACACACATACATATACTTGTACACCTGAATACATGCACACACATGCATACATACACACACCTAAATACACACATCCACATCCACATACCTAAATATGTACATGCAAAAATATGCATGTACTGACATACATCATATACACATACTCATACATATACCTACATACCTAAGTACATGCACACATACACACACGCACCTTCTTAAATATGCATATGCAAAACTATACACATATCATGTGTACACATGCACACGTATGCACACACACCTAAAACATGCATGCATGCACACATATGCACACCAGTACACACCACACACATATACCATGTGCAAGTACACATGCACAGATACACATGCATACATACCTAAATACAAGTACAAACACACATGCACACAACCATACATGCATACACATATATACATACATGCACAACACATATATACCTAAATATGCACATGCACACACATATACACCTGCACATATGCACACACACATATACATCTAAATACAAACACACAGAGGTGGCAAGAGGGAGGGAGATGAGTGTGGGGAGGGGGGAAAAGGGAAGAGGGCAGGACATGGAACCCACACTAAATGGAATTCTGCACAGAAGGTGTTATCATCCCTATGTAATAGGCAGAAAGTCGAGGCTAAGAGGTTTTGACTGTCTTCCCCCAGACATGCACTGATGAGCTGGACTGGAGAGGCAGACCTCAACATCTAAGTGGAAATCCCATTTTCCCAACAGTCCTGCTGTCAGAACTAAGTCTCAGGCAGCATGGCTGGGGTGGCGAGGATCCCGGGAGCCAGGCCGCACTGTTCCCATTTGGCAAGCCCTGTGCTGAAGGAAAGCATTCTCCCGAATGCACCTCATGGTTTCTAGTGCCTTTTGAGTCACGGGCTGCTGCTGGAAGCAGATGAAAGGTGCATACACTCTCTCCACCTTCAGATAGAATTTCACCAAGGATCTGGGGGCCCAGGGCCCCCCAGAAATCTCTATAGACCCCTCCACCTAGTGTCCCGTGGAGTCCCAGCTAAGAATCCCCACACCTGGACCATCTTGTGCTCCCTAGGTTCTTGGGCAGATAAAGCATGGCCTCCCTTATCTATAGAGCTCTTTGCTGTGTAATCTTGCTGCATCCTGCTTTTGAAGCTTATGAATTTGAGGAATTTGAAGGCACTCAATATTCATGGGGTCCCAACAGAGGGAACTGGGGACTTAGATCATTTTGGAAGTGCCAGCTCACATGGTAAAGTTCACTTTGAACCACTATTTGAAACAGCTGGATCGAGACATAATTCATATATCATACAATTCACCCATTTGAAGTACACAATTCAGTGGTTTTTAGTCCATTCACAAACGTGTGCAGCCATTACCACAGTCAAATGTAGAACACTTCCATCAGCCCCCAAAACACCCTGTACCGATTAGCAGTCACTCTACCCACATAAACCTGCAGCCAACCCCAGCTCTTGGCAACCACTAAGCTACTTTCTACCACTCTAGGTGTGCCCCTGTGGACATCTCATCTTAATAAATCATACAGTATGTTGTCTTTTGTGACTAGCTTCTTTCACTTGCATACTGATTTCAATGCATCTGAACCACTTTTACTAAGTTATCAATTTGTATGTTCCATCAGTTCTCTTTCACATTGTTTTTAAATCTGACTTCAGTTCAGAACTTCTCCCTTCACAGAAAACAAACATGTTGTATTTTCCCTGACATATTTAGCCATATGCTTTCTTGGAACAGAAGTGTATTTTTTCGGTGGTTGAGGGGACAAAATCTCGCTCTGTAGCCCAGGCTGGAGTGCAGTGGCGCTATCTCAGCTCACTGTAACCTCTGCCTCCTAGGTTCAAGCGATTCTCATGCCTCAGCCTCCCAAGTAGCTGGGATTACAGGTGTCTGCCACTATGCCTGGCTAATTTTTGTATTTTTAGTAGAGTCGGAGTTTCACCATATTGGCCAGGCTGGTCTCGAACTCTTGACCTCAAGTGATCTGTCCGCCTCAACCTCCCAGAGTGCTGGGATTACAGGCATGAGCCACCACACCCAGCCAGGAAGTGTATCTTTCTTTGAAGGGTCTAATGGAACACAGGCCAAGTGTCGCAGGGTGATTTGAAAAGGCTGCCATCTGACAATTAGTCCCTCCTAGTCCCAAACCCCACTCTAGTCAGGATCTTCTTTTTAAAAAATGCTTTATTGAGTTATAATTCACATACCATATACTTTGCCCATTTAGAATATACAATTCAATGGTTTTTAGTAGTTTCAGAGTTTTGCAATCATCTCCACAAATTTGGAACTTTTTTATCACTCTGAAAAGAAACTCCATAACTCCACCAGTCATCTCCCATTCCCTTCTCCCTCCAAACTCTGGCAACCACTTTCTGTTCTCTACAGATTTGCCTGTTCAGAGCATTTCATAAAACAGACTCGTGCAATGTGTGGTTTTGTGATTGGCTTATTTCACTCAGCAAAATATTTTCAGGGTTCAACAGGGTTCACTGATATATATTGTAGCACATATCAGTACTTCATTTCTTTATATGGGGGACAATTTCATTGAATGGATACAACATATTTAAAAATCTATTCATCAGTTGATGAATATTTGGGTTTGTTGTGTCTGGAATGCCCAAGAACACTCCCAAGTTCAGTTATTCACCAGAAGGACTCACAGAATTCAGCACACAACATCCTCATGACTAAGATTTATTACAGCAAAAGAATACAGAGCAAAATCAGCAAAGGGAAAATGTACACAGAGCAAAGTCCAAAGGAGACCAGGTTCATGCTTCCAAGAGTCCTCTCCTATAGAGGCACACAGGACACCCTTAATCCTCTACCAGGGAGTTGTGAGGACACATGTGAATTGTTGTCTACCACAGCTTTACCACAGCCTTGCACTTAGAGCAAACTGCACCTGTAGGGTAGGTACTGATGACTAGAAACTCAGTGTCCAGGGTTTTTATTGGCAGCTGGTCACATAGGCATCCTCTGCCAAGCATGTACCAAAACTCCAGACTCCAAAAAGAAAGCAAATGTTTAGCATAAACCACATTATTTGTGCAGTTTAGACACTGTACTCTTATAATTAGGGAAAATGTTTTATCAATGAAAGGAACTTTTTACCAGTCAAGTTCCCAGATGCCAACCAAGGGTAATCTTTGAAAGCAGGCGGTTCTAAGGCTAGTTGTGTTAGGCCTGCTCTATTAACTTTTTTCCACTTCAGATTATTTCTATTTTTATGCCCTTTATCTGGTTGAGTTCGGTGAGTGTTTCTCTATTTTCATTATCAGGTTCTTTTTGTTAAATGAATTTTCCAAATATATCATTTT
Source organism: Cheracebus regulus (assembly GCA_963574635.1). Lineage (NCBI taxonomy): Eukaryota > Metazoa > Chordata > Mammalia > Primates > Pitheciidae > Cheracebus > Cheracebus regulus. The sequence goes on along the minus strand of CAUYQU010034693.1, from coordinate 13,548 downwards.
TAACTTCCTTGTTTTTGCTTTTGCTGTATTTATTTGGTTATTTGTGTTAGTGGCTTACTCTAGTTTTAGTATCTACTTCAGATTTATAGTGCATTTTGGTGACTTATGGGAACTTTACTCCTATAGTTGTATTTTTTTTCCTTTTCTTTTTGTGCTATTATTATACATATTTTGTCCGTAGATTAATGCTTTTTATCAAATTTGGGGAACTTTAAGTCATTATTACTTTGAGTATTTTTTTTTTTTTTGCTTTTTCTCTTTCTCCTCTCATTCTGATATCCTTATGACATGTATGTTGGTGCTCTTAGTGCTGTCTCAGATTTATCAGAGGCTCTGTCTATTTTTAAGTCTTTTTACAGAGTACATAATCTCTATCAATCTATTGAGTACACTGATTCCTCTGCCAGCTCAAGTCTACTATTAAGCCTATCTAATGAATTTTAAATTTCAGTTATTATATTTTTCAACTCAAGAACTTCCCATTTGTGTTTTTTAAGTGATTTCTATCACTTTATTGATATTCTTCAATTGTGATCATACGTTTCTTTCATTTTATAAACATGGTCTCCTTTAGTTATTTGAACATAATTATAATAACTACCTTTAAAGTCTTTGCCTGCTTAGTCCAATGTTTAGACACCCTCAGAGGCTACCTTCTTTTTATTGTTTTTCTGTGTATGCATTATACTTTCCTGGGTTTTTTTTAAAACAGATCATATTTTATAATATATTGTAATAACTCTGAATAATGATATTCATGCCTCCTTAAGGATTATTGTTGCTTACTTATGTGCTTGTTTTTTAAGTGATTTGGCTGGATTCATTCAGTAAAGTCTATTTCCCCTGCATTGTGTATGCTCTGATGTTGCTCCTCTATCCTGGGCAAAGCATAGCGTCTTCCTGCCTCCCAGGGATGACTGTGGTTTTAGCTGGGCTCCCTTTGCCTGTCCCCATTAAGATTCTGGGTGGTTTACCACTATTGGTATCACACCCAGCAGTCCACCTCCACTACTTCTAGCTCTGGTTTTTTCAGCAATGCCTTAGTGCATAAATTGCTCCACACCGCCAGTCCAGTTAAAGTCCAGCTTTTCTCCAGTTACTAGATGCTGTCTTTGAAGCTTGCACTGACACTAAGACACCTCTTCTTAGCTTCAGAAGTCTCTTTTCCTGGTTCTCTCTGTTAAACTTCCATTGTTGCTGACATGGAACTACCAGCTTCCTCTTCATCCCTTACCCCTAAAGGCTCCAGAGTGTTCAACAATGTCCTTAGGTATGCTCTGTTCCAAATAAAGTCATTTTCCTCAGGTGGAGCTGGAAGCTCTCTGTTCTTACAGACTAACTGTCCACCCCGTGCAGGACCTCTGTGTCACTGCACCAAAGCTGGAGGTGAGGACAATAGCCTCCTTATTCCGTAGTGACACTACTGCCACACAAGTGGGGCACTGGGTTGAGAAGGCAGTCCCTGGACTTCTGGGCTTGCTGCTCCCAGTGTGGGACTTCTTCCCACAAACAGGCTGGGGTGGGGCAATCAGGGCCCAGTATTCTTGGCCTGCCACACCTGGTATAGACTCCCAGCCTCCAAGTGAAGGTTGGATGAGGGACAGGAGTCCCAGTACTCTTGGCCATCTCTGCCTAGAATAGAGCTTCTTCAACATGGAGCTGGGTTGGGGGAAAGGGGAAGCTGGATAAGATATGCCAGAACTTTCCTCTACAAGTTAAATTCCTAGACCAAGAACCCTGCCATGTTGCCATATCTGCCCAGAGTAGAGTTTCTGTCACACTGAGCTGGGGGCATTGGGTAGGGAGAGCAGGTCATGGCTCAGGGACCACAGACTCTCGTTATTAAGTGAGATTTAGCAGATCTTCTTGTATAAATCTTTCTCCATTTGCTATCTACTCTTAAGCACCATTTCCCAAGACTTTTTTTTTTTTTTGAGAGGGAGATTCACTCTGTCACCCTTGCTGGAGTACAGTGGCATGATCTTGGCTCACTGCAACCTCCACCTGCCAGGTTCAAGCGATTCTCCCACTTCAGCCTCCCAAGTAGTTGGGATTGCAGGTGTGCAGCGCCACACCTGACTATTTTTTGTATTTTTCCTACAGACAGGGTTTTGCCATGTTGGCCAGACTGGTCTCTAACTCCTGACCTCAGGTGATCCACCCACCTGGGCCTCCCAAAGTGCTGGGATTACAGGCATGAACCACTGCACCCAGCCTTCAAAGATTTTAGATGGTTGTTTATAAAATACTTTTCACCTGTTAAATGAAACTGAGGAGAGGGTCTGCTGACCTCCTCACATTGCCATTCCAGAAATAGCCTTGCCTTCATGACTAGTAACTCTGATATTCAGAGGTGATTGGGAAGAAATATGGGCTTTGGCCTGGTCCCTTAACACCAAATTTACAGAGGCAGAATCAAGTCACAGAACTGTAGAAAAGGCAGTTAGAGAGAGAAGAAAGCATTGCAGGGCAAACAGTCAGAGAGTTGCTCAGCAATGGAATAAACCCAAAAGGTGCAACACTGGTTTTCAAATAGGACTATCTAAAAAGTGGCTTGGATTTAGATGAAGGTTTAAGACATTTATCCTCTCTACTGGAGGCAGCTTATAGATTTGAATATACTATAAACCGAGATGTTAGGAATAGAGTAATGTACGTCCTTGGCCCGGGCTTCAAGCCAGTGTTTTGATATAGCATGTCTGCTGGTTAGAACCATGGGCAGAGGCAAGCTTCTGCTTACCCTCTTCTCCAGGGCCCAGGGGATAAGAAGTAAGAAGCTGTATGCGGTCTCTGCTAGAAAAACTGCCTTAAGAAGCTAAGATCTCACTAAAAAACAGGGATGCCATCCTTTTATCCCCAGGGCATTTTTAAACCGTTCTCAGAACTATTGCTAAAGTGAAAATCCTGCGAAGCAGTTCCCGGGTGCACAAGAGCCTGCCTGATCCGAGGTGCTGCTCTGAATTATACCATAAGTGTCACACGACACATGCTGTGGCTATTTCTGTTTTTCTGTTTAGAAACTGGAGGGTTTGTCATGGTTTTATCACAGGGCTGCTTATGAATGATATCTGCTGTTCCGATCACATGTTAAAAATTGTTTTTGAAATCCAAAGAAACTGTCTTTAAAATCCCTGCTGCTCTGACCAACTTAGACCAAACCCATTGTACCTAATTAATTCCTTAATAATATTTGAGTCTTTCATCTTGCCAATATGATACCAAAAGTGTTGAGATTATCTTTATTAGCTGCTTTCCAGGCAGCTCTGCACCTTCAGAAACTCTCGCAGTCAGTCTGACACCACATCCAATCACATTCTGTCCTTCCAAGGTTTCCCAGGAAACCGACACGCGTTGCTACTTCACATCACACAGGAAACTTACCAAAAAAGGACCCTGCAGCATTTCCTTTCTGTCAGTAATTGTAACTCACTAAAATACATCCCCATTAAAAAATAATAATGTCATATAAATAATAAACAGAGCAGGCAGCAGGAGGAAGAATGGCATTTTAAGATTGTGCTTTCTCAAAGAGGCAATGACAGGGGCTGAGCAGGAGCCAGAAAGCTCAGCTTTTAGCTCCAGCTCTGCCTGGCATGTATTTGTCATGTGGCCCTGGGTGTATTCTCACTTCTCCTCCCTAAATAGAGAGCAAGAAGGAAGGGAAACCTCTTGGAGCTTCTTGCTCTGCTTCTTTCTGCACAATGGTTTTGTTCTCTCTGATTGGCTATTATAGATCACTTGGCTGGGTCTGTGGCCATTGGCCACTCAGAACTCACTGCCTCCCAGGTTTTCTCCCCAGAACAAAGCCACTCTTCCCTTCCAGCTGCAGTGTGGAAAAAAAAAATCCCAGGGCAAAACTCTGATTCACTGAGCTGAAGTCATATGCCCAGCCATCAGCCAATCACAGTTTTCTGAGAGAAAGACTTGCCTGTCCATGTGGTGTGGAAGAACTGCTTCCTTCAAAGAAGGGGTTGAGGCCAAGATGCAAGTGATAGCAATCACCATGAGCTGGACAACCATGCACTCCCAATTTGTATCTCCTGCCAGGCCCCCTTCTTGGCACCCACATGTGTCACAGACTCTTCTCTTGAAACTATAGGACTTTTAGATCTTTGGCTGAGGAAACACATCATGATAACATAGCAACGTACATACAAGCCATGAAGGAAACAGTATAAACATGCAAATGGGTGTGGGCCGTGTGTCACTTTCATTCTCTAAGGAGTTCTAGACATGCTCTTGGAAATGTGGACTCCAGCGAAAGCTCAGCAGTCCCTTCCGGACCGCCCCTAGGCCCCACCTGACATGAACCCCATTTCCCTACAGCCTGGCAGGGGCGTGCAGGGGGCAGAGAGATTCCCAAAGTGTCACCAAGTGGGTGCAAGACAGACTAACTGAAACAGAATTCGTGGCACGCCCTCTCACTGCAATTGATGATTTCTCCACCATGCAGAGACACTTTTCGTATAAGACTCACCCATATAAATAGTGTTTCTCTATCTTTTCTAGAACTGGGGTTGAAGGTTTCTCCTCCCTGCTACCAGAAAGACTTTATTTCTGCCACCTTTGGCTGAGAAACCAGTCTGGTTCTGGCCCCAGTCTGGCCCCGGCCAAGATGACCCAAAGAAGATTACTTGCATTTGGGGATGTTCATTCTTTCAGACACAAGACGAGGAAATGAATCATCAGCACTTCTCTCATTTTTCCACACGAGGATCCCTTGTGGTAGGGAAGTTGAATGGGGAAGACCCCTGGAACCTGGGAATATAGTCGAAAGAGGGTGAAAGTCTTGAACCTCAAACTTGACCTTCAAATGATAGTGAACCCTAACCCCAGTTTATGAAACCTAGCACTAAATTCTGTCATTCGTTCCTAACCATTCTGTGAATTTCTCATGAGAAAAGTGATATCTTCCCTGCATTTCAATACGTGTGATTTTCCCTAAGCTTCAGGAAGTTTCGATTCCAAGTTGGTCTCTAAAGAAGTAACAAATCCATTTCAGGGGCGAATCGTGGAGATTCCTCTGGCTTCTTTCGAATGATCTTTGTTCTATTTTCTTCTGTTTTAGTTTACACAGAGTTTTCCCCTGTAAGCCACCTCAAGGCCTTTAGAAAACAGATGAAGAATAAACCTTAAACAGGCTGGACGCAGTGGCTCATGCCTGTAATCCCAGCACTTTGGGAGGCTAAGGTGGGCAGATCACCTGAGGTCAGGAGTTCGAGACCAGCCCGGCCAACATGGTAAAGCCCTGTTTCTACTAAAAATAGAAAAATTACCAGGTGTGGTGGTGGACACCTGTAATCCCAGCTACGCGGGAGGCTGAGGCCGGAGACTCACTTGAACCCAGGAAGCGGAGTTTGCAGTAAGCCAAGATAGTGCCACTGTACTCCAGCCTGAGCTATAAGAGTGAAACTCTGTTAAATTAATAAATAAATCTTAAACAGCCACAAATACAGATCCCTGATCTCTTAGCTAAAAACCTTGAGGCCAGATATATTTAAGAATTCCGTGTTTTGGGGAGTACATTGTATATTAAGGAACAGCTCCATTAGGGCCAGGCCAGCACTTTGTGATCAAACACATTAGTCTTCTTGTAGCAAAACATGAGAATATTCACACTGAATGGGCCTGCATCAGTTCAGCTTGGCATAAGCTGCCAAGTTAGCTCAAGTCAGCTCAGCCTTCACCACCAAATGAGTTATTAAAAAGCCTTTTGAGTTTCAGAGCATTGTGGGTTTTGGAATTTGGAATAGGGGGTTGTAGAACCTGTTCAGCAGATCCAAGTGTATCCAAGCCTGGAGCTAGGAGGAAGCTGCAGGATCTGCGGAGGTGGGTGAGCCCTGGCGGGTTGGGAGTTCAGGTACAGGCTCCTACGCAGCCTCTCCTGCCGAGACTTGCTTCTTTATTCATAAAATGGAATAATAACATCTGCATCATAGGATCCTCAGCCAGTTGCAAAGATCATGGCGGGGCATTAATTCTGGTATGTAATCGGTGTTCTCGAAAAAGGAGCCACTGCCACATTTATCATCCTCTCCTGACGACGGAGAAGCTGGCTGATCAGGGGTCCCAGTGTGTGTGGGAAGACGTGTCTTACCTCTGCAATTCTCCTAAATGCAGAGGAGCCACAGATGGATTCAGCTGTTCTGTTTATTGTACCATAAACCAAACAGTTTATACTTCATATTCAGAAAAGTCCCAAATCTGTGACTCACTGTTACTTTCATATAAATATTCCAGTTAAAGCTAGATTTTCAGTCTGTGTCCCCAAATCCCAAGAGTCTCTGGCTCCTTGCTACACCTCCATGGGGTTTCTGCACAGCCTGGAGGCTGACTGCTCTCACAGGTTTCCGGGACAGACACACATCCCCTGGTGTGAGTTAGTGTCAGCTCATGGATCAGATCTTCCTGCCCGGGTGCTGATGTGGGTAATTCAGTCTCCGACTGTCAGATGAGAGAGCAGCCAGCAGGAACATCGCACCCAGGGATGCTTCTGTTTTCCTGGGTCTCGGTGTGGACTCCCTGAAAAATTAGGGAAGCTGGCAGCTCTCCCATCCCCTGCCCCTCCTCCCCTGCCAGCTGCAAGGACCAGGCTCACACACCGTAGGGGGAACTGGATTTGTAATTTTCCTTCTAGAATGTTTACTCCTGAAAGAGCTACTGTGGCTGGCAATGGGGCCCACATCTGGGGCCACAGCCCCCCATCTTAATAACCCACAAGGCATAGCTCCCAGCCTGACCGCTGATCAGAGTCCTCAGGGGGCCTCTAAAAAATGCACATTCCCGGGCCTCCCCCAGACCCACAAAGTCAGTATAGCTGGAGCCACACCCAGGAATCTGCTACCTCAACACACAGCTGATAATTCTCAGATGGCATTTCAAGGCGGCTCACTCTTTTACCCCCTCCCCAGTTCCCATGATACCCTCTGGGGAGAAAAAAAGGGCAGGTCCGCCCGACCTCTGAGAGACAGGGGCCCTGGGAAGCATCTTAGTGTTGATTCCACAGCAGAGCCTCAGTCTGTGTCAGCAGGTAGATCCCGTAGGAGCTCAGGAAGCTCCCAGGACACACAGGTGAGGGTCCCGTGATGATTCCATGCATCTGGGAGGATGTGGCACTTACCAGCAAAACTCAGACCTCCACCTTCTTAGGAAAAAAAATACCCATTTCAGCCTCTACTTTCTCTATTTTTTTTATTTTTTTTATTTTTTCAGAGACAGAGTCTTGCTTTGTCGTCCAGGCTGGAGTGCAATGGTGTGATCTCAGCTCACTGCAGCCTCTGCCTCCCAGGTTCAAGGGATTCTTCTCCCTCAGCCTCCCGAGTACCCGAGTAGCTAGGATTATAGGCACCAGCCACCACACCCAGCACATTTTTGTATTTTTAGTAGAGATGGGGTTTCACCATGTTGGCCAGGCTGGTCATCTCTTGACCTTGTGATCTGCCCACCTTGGCCTCCCAAAGTCCACTTACAGTCCTTCCAGTGACTTCATATCATAGAAAACATGTGGGATCCATGTTCTTAATGGAATCTGCTGATTTACTTTATAAAAAGGGGGAAAAAACCTCAAAGGGACTGATCTTCAAACATCAGTGGGAGGCCTCAGGCCACTTTTCTAGGTGTTTGAGGGGCCAGGCCATTCAGTACCTGGCAGGGGCGGCGGGGAGATACATGAGACCCCTGACTTATTCAGGTGGCTTCATTTCTCGGCCTCCCCACCCTCGGAGGGCTCCATGGATGTGATGTTGTGGGGTCACTTGCAAGGGGAGGATGCACCCCTCCAGCCCCCGCCCTTCCCCTCCCCTCTCTTCCCATCTACCTCATCACCTCCAGAATCCTTTCACTTTGGCCTGTAGCAGTCCAGGTCTTAGTCTCAGGCAAGCCGAAGACCCGGATCTTCCCCCAGCCCTGCAGCTCTTCTATGTTCCGCTCCATGGGGCAGGAAGGGTCCCCTCTGGGCTGTGTGGGGAGGCCACATAGACCTTTGCTGGGATAGGGAGGTTGTGTAGAACTCTCTCGGGGTGGGAAGCCCGTGTAGACCTCTCCTGAGTGAGGAGGCCGTGTAGACCTCTCCTGGGGTGAGGAGGCCATGTAGACCTCTCCTGGGTGGAGACCCAGCTCTTCTCAGAGACCATCTGGTGGAGAGTGAGGGGCTGCACGCAGCTGAGAAAGCAGTGTTGGCCAGGCCTGGATCAGAAAGGGAGATCTGTGGGGGCTGCCTGCTCTCCCGTGTAGAGGGAGAGAGGGCTTGAGACCGCGACGCGGCCCCCCACCCAGCAAGGTGCCCTCACCGCCAGGCCTCTTGCCCGCAGTGGCCGCGCCCTGCCTTACGCTCACACCGCCTGTCTCCTGCCCCGCAGGCTACCGACTCCGACTACGAGGACGCACTGCCCAAGCACTCGTTCGTGAACCACTACATGAGCGACCCCACCTACTACAACTCGTGGAAGCGCCGGGCCCAGGGCCGCGCACCTGCGCCACACAGATACGAGGCGGTGGCTGGCGCCGAGGCAGGCGCACAGCTGCACCCGGTCATCACCACGCAGAGCGCGGGCGGCGTCTACACCCCGGCTGGCCCCGGCGCGCGGACTCCGCTCACCGGCTTCTCCTCCTTCGTGTGAGCGCAGTGCCGCGCCTCCCTCAGGGCGGAACGGAGGCGAACTTTGCGGAGTCTATTTTTGTTAAGACAATCAACTCCAATAACTGAGCTGAAGTTTTTGTTTAAAAAAAAATTCTGATAAGTGATGATTTTACCTACGTGTGGACACTAGATTTCAATTAGGAAGGTTTTTTTAAATGGCTTTTTGTAACATCACTGCAGGAAGCAGGTTTCTTTCTTTTTCTTTTCTTTTTAAGAGAAGGTGTATCTCACTGGTGCAATGGCTTGGCACCTCCGGGGCCTGGGAGGACGTGAGACCTCCCCAGCCCTGGGTTTCTCCGTCTTCAAGACCAACTAGGAAGGCTCAAGCAAGGAGAGGGAGTGGAGAGTCAGGTGACATCTCAGCGTTGCCCCGGCTGGTCCCTGTCTCATTCTACCTCCTCTTCCAGAGAACCAGCGGCTCACACCCTCTCAACGCAGGACGTTCTGGCTCGCAGCTCGCTCCTGGGGGTCTGAAAAGCAAACGCTTTCCCTGGGCTCAGCGCTTTTGTTCCAGCTTCATCCGTTTCTGAAATGTTCTCACTCAGCAGTTTCTAGGCAAGGAGTCAGCTTCCAGGTTCCTGAGGGCCAGGCAGGGATGTTCCGGTGGGACCCAGCTGTCACCGTCTGCGTCACTGCCGTGGTGCAGTCTTGAGGCTCTTCCGCCTGTCCTTCCTCCTTCCTTCCCACCTGACAGCGTGGGAGTGGGAGGCCTCGCCACGCCGGCCCTCTCCTCCCCACAGCACAGCACACGGCCAACTCCGCGGGACACGAGGACACGGGACGGCGTCTCCAGGATTGCTTGTTACGTAGGAAGCGTGCATTGTTAACCAGAGTATTTTTTAAATCTTTTTATCTTTTTTTAAACGATGTCACATGAAATGAATGCGTCTTTGCTGTCTCCAGGTGCCTTTTTATTCGTTGTTCAGCTTTGTATGTGGGAAAGATGAAAAGCAACCGTGTCTGCAAATAAAGCAAAACAGCTCTGAGAACACACGCTCCCGACTTGCCTCGTGCACGCCAGGCCGCCCCTCCCTCTGTCCGGCCTCCCTCGCTGCCACTGCTTCACCGCTGGTGCTGCCGCTGCCCCCTCCCAGGCTGAGGCCAGCTTTTAGCCTTAACAGGTTTTCCGGAAACCTTTTTTTTTTTTTAGATTTAATCATCCTTGTTTGGTTTTAAATCTTTTGGCTAGATGAAAATAGTATGAACTGCTTTGGAAAACGTAAGAGTCCAGGCATGACCGTGCCTCCAGCCCCTCAATGTCATTTTTGCAACAGATGGCTGGGCTGCTGTGGTCCAGCCTGGGGCCTGGGTCTGGATGGAACGGGTGCCCTGCTGGTGCCCATGGGCGTGTGTGCCCCAGGTCCCTGTAAGTGCCCCCAAGTCCCCAGTACCAGCAGAAGCGTGACACACGCAAGATTCAAGACCACTCTGTTAATGCCCCACTGTGCGCGGTGAATGGCAGGTGCTGTCCCCAGTGACCTGGGGTTAGGATACAGCTGAGCAGTATCTGGCCAGTGCCACCAGGGGCCAGTCTCCTGGCCACGTGCAGGAAGTGCGGCCTCTGCTTGCCCAGATGTCTTGTGCACCTCTGTGGGCAGAGGGTATGGATATTGTCTGGATTCTCTGCTGCCAGCATCACTGGGTGTGGCCCCAGGAGACTAAGGAGTGTTGTGTGGGGGGTGGAAACCCTTTTCAGTCCTTCCAAAATTAGATGGTATGGAAAGTTTCCTTTTTCTCTCTCTCCTCTCTTCCTTCCCTTCCTTTACCCTTCCTTTCCTTCCTTCCTCCCTCCCTCTCTTCTTTCCTTCCTCCCTCTTTTCCTCCCCCACTTCCACCCTCCCTCCCTTCCTCCTTTCCTTCCTTCCTCCCTCCCTCTCTTCTTTCCTTCCTCCTCCCTTCCCTCCCTCCCCATTCTTCCTTTTCTCCTCCTTTTTCTGAGTGGAGGGGGACATATTCTAAACCAAAAATCCTAGATGCTCTGCCCAAAGCCACTTCTGTGCGAGAACTGCAGCCCACAGTTCCCTGGACGGGACTGCCTCGGTGGACAGAGCTACCACCTCCTCAGCCCCGGAGAGGGCGTAGTGGGCAGGAAGCCGGGATGTGAGCACTGGAATTTCTCGGAAGAGAAGCGATAAATGGAGATCAAGGACAGCGCTGCCTTCTGTGCACTCTGACTGCTCCCCTCAGCCGTAAGGACGTGGCTTCAAATGCCCGGGAGAGAGGTTGCGGATGACCAGGTTCAAGGTGCTTTTTGCTTTTGGGTTTTCGATACAGCATCATGACACTTTCGTTTCAAGCTCGTGTTTTTTGTCTCCTTCCACTCTTAGTAAACCTTGATTTGTATAGGGTGTACCGTCCGAGGCTGCGCTGGCCTCCTGGCTGCTGCTGGACTGTGCTTGGGACGGTGCCCACACCTGTCACTCAGAGGGACCCTGTCCCATGAGAACCTCCTGCGCAAAGGAACAGAGCTGGGTGTTTGCAGGTCGATTTCAGCCTTTTAGAGCAATACAGGCTTTGAGAAGCGTCGATTCCTAACTCCTCATCTTCAGGGAAGGGAAAGAAAATCGCACCCTAGGAAGATGGATATTGTATTTTAATCTCAGTTTTGAAAAGAGGATGAGCAAAATGTCTCTAAGCCAAGCTAGGCGGAACGTGCTCCCGCTATCTCCTGCGGTGCCGAAAGTCATACCTTGCAAGGTGCTTCGTGATGGCAGTGGCTGAGTTTCCCCGCCCCCAACACCTACCCCCCAATCCCACCCGACTCCCTACCCCTGATGCAGTTCATTTCAGATTGTTTGGCCCTGTGAGGATGCGGTCATGGAGAGCCAAGGAGGCTCCATGTGAGCCACAGGGATGAGTGTGCAGGGCTCCCTCCTCCTCAGGCGCCAGGGCACAGGTTCCAGGCAGGTGAGCTGAGAGCCACTAGGCCATGTCCCCACGGCCTCCTGCGCGGCCACCTTCTGGGTGAATTGGTCCAGCCCAAGCCCCTCTCCCCAGCCTCCCCTTCAGCTTCTCCCCCTGCCTGCTTTTATAAGGCACACTTCATTCAATGCCATAGCAAAATAATGAAGGACCCCGGGGAGAGGAGGCACAGACGGCCACTGCGCGGAAGGTGCCTCCCCAGCCCCTGGAGGTGGCTCACTCTACGGTTCTCTGGAGGCCATGCTTGTATCTGACTGTGATTGGGCTGAAGCATGGTGTTTGCGTAATGGCTAGTAGCATGGTTTTTATTTCTTACGCATTCATGGCACACAGTGTAGCTATTCTCCCGATGAGCAACCCATCTGTGTTCCTAAGTGCGGCTCCCTGTCGGTCCGTGTCCCTGTAGCATGGATCCAGTCTGAAAGGTGAGGACAAGTGGAAACCCCTGAGCTGAGCTCGCCCGCTGGGACATGTCTCCTTCCCGCGTCACCTTCTGGTTTAGGGAGTGCCCCGGTCAGCCCTGAAGTGTTCCCTACAACATTTTCTGAAATTATGCAGAAAACCAGATCTCCTTTAAAGAAAAAGAAAAAGAAAAAAATAAACAACTTGTAGGAAGACAGAGAGGTGCTATGGGTACAATTTTTAATAAAAACATTGTTTTGTTCCTTAAACGCTTGTGGTTTTTTTCAAGTGTGAATGGAGTGACTCGGGAGGCCTTAGGAACCTTCTCGAATTCTAAGGTTGTAAATATGAACCACTGGGACTTCACCCGAAGATAAACCACTTCCTTCACCCCAGTGCTGCACTGGACCCCTCTGCCTTCCCCCCACACACCCTTACCTTTATGAGAGCCCATCCTGTTGACCTGCAGGTGTGTACAGGCAGTGAGCATCCCCCTGACTGGAGCTGAGGTCGGAGTGAAGACCACTTCACACCCTTGCATGGTGGCCTGAGGCAGGCAGCACAGAGCCTGAGCCAGGGAGACCCTCTGCCTGCACCAGCAGCATTCCCAGGGCCAGCCGAACTCCACCCACCACCTGGCTGGGCCACCAGAGACTTCACAGGTGCCCGGAAGGGGAAGAACAGCTCAGAGCCAAACTTTGCCTTGGGTGGGGGAAGCGGAGCTGTGAGCAAGATGGCCTTTCCCTCTTAAGGGGTCTGGCCACACCATAGGTTGTCAAGCTCCGGGAATGAGACGAGGCCGTTTCCCTTCCCTTTTGGAAGTGGAATTTTCCTTGTTTCTTTCCTTTTAAGAGACAGGATCTCACCCTATTTCCCAGGATGGACTGCAATGATATAATCATAGCTCACTGCAATGCTAACCTCCTGGGCTCAAGTGATCCTCCTGCCTCAGCCTCCCTAAGTGCTGGGACTGCAGGGTGCCTGCAGCGGAATGTTCAAATGCATCTGCCAATCACTGAGGGAACCCTGGGCTTCTGTGAAACACAGGGCCCCTGCTGCTGCAGTGCCCGGGCCACCAGGAGGAAGCACGGCTGCCCCCTTATCACCCGCAGGCTTTAGGGTCTCAGTGGCCCAGGAACATTAGAAATCTCAGTGTCCAGGCCACACCCAGGCCAGTTAAATCAGAGTCTCTGGGGACTGGGTGCAGACATCCAATTTGTTTTGAAAGCTCCCCGAGAGATTCCAATGCAGCAAGGAAGCCATGCTGCCTGGAAGAGGGGCTGGAGAGGGGCCGGGGTTCTGACCTTGCCAACATTGCCCTTTTGCTCCGGAAGCAGTTGCTGCCACTGATAAGCCCCAGGTAAGACCACTTTCATTTTCTCACCATGGCCAGCCTACATCCTAACACCCTCCACAATATGACACGTAAATCTGCATTTTCCACCATCTCCAATATTTCAGAAGTTGCAGCTGCTGTGGGGAAGGTTGACATTTACTGAACACACACCATGTGCCAGACAGTATTCTGTGCTCTTGTTAGTCCACATAACTCCCTCCAGGACCCTGTGAGGTATGTACGGTGGGGG
>CAUYQU010034690.1:0-106141 GCA_963574635.1 Cheracebus regulus | reverse complement strand
GTGTGGCTCCTCTGCCGGGAATCTCCCGGTCTGTGGGCAACAAAAATTCGTCGGAAAGTGCGGCGTCCTCTCCTTCTCTGCGCTTTCACTGGGAGCTACATTCCTGAGCTGTTGCTAATCGGCCATCTTGGATCTCTCTCCATGTATGTATTTTTTAATTGCACTTTTAAGTTCTAGGGTATATGTACAGACCTTGTAGGATTGTTGAGGTACACACATGCCATGATGGTTTTCTGCCTCCATCCCCCATCACCTACATCAGGCATTTCTTTCAATGTTATCCCTACCCAACCTCCCCACCCCCTGCTGTTCCTCCCCTAGCCTCCCACCCCCCAACAGACCCCAGTGTGTGATGTTCCCTTCCCTGTGCCCATGTGTTCTCATTGTTCAACCTCCCCCATGAGTGAGAACATGCAGTGTTTGGTTTTCTGTTCTTGTGTCAGTTTGCTGAGAATGATGGTTTCCAGATTCATCCATGTCCCTACAAAGGACACGAACACATCCCTTTTTATGGCTGCATAGTATTCCATGGTGTAGATATGCCACATTTTCTTTATCCAATCTATCATGAATGGGCATTTCAGTTGGTTGTAGGTCTTTGCTATTGTAAACAGTGCCGCAATGAACATACATGTGCATGTGTCTTTATAATAGAAGGATTTGTAATCCTTTGGGTATGTACCCAGTAATGGGATTGCTGGGTCAAATGGAATTTCTATTTCTAGATCCTTGAGGAATCACCACACTGTCTTCCACAATGGTTGAACTAATTTACACTCCCACCAACAGTGTAAAAGTTTTCCTATTTCTCCACATCCTTTCCAGCATCTGTTTTCTCCTGATTTTTTTAATGATTACCATTCTAACTGGCATGAGATGGTATCTCAATGTGGTTTTGATTTGCATTTCTCTCATGACCAGTGATGATGAGCTGTTTTTCATATGTTTGTTGGCTGCATAAATGTCTTCTTTTGAAAAGTATCTGTTCATATCCTTTGCCCACCTTTTGATGGGGTTGTTTTTTTCTTTTAAATTTAAGTTCTTTGTAGATTCTGGATATTTGCCCTTTGTCAAATGGGTAGGCTGCAAAAATTTTTTCCAATTCTGTTGGTTGCCAGTTCACTCTAATGATAGTTTCTTTTGCTGTGCAGAAGCTCTTAAGTTTAATTAGATCCCATTTGCCTATTTTGGTTTTTGTTGCCATTGCTCTTTGTGTTTTAGTCATGAAGTCCTTGCCCATGCCTATGTCCTGAATGGCATTGCCTAGGTTTTCTTCTAGAGTTTTTATGGTTTTAAGTCTTATGTTTAAATCTTTAATCCATCTGGAGTTATTTTTTGTATAAGGTATAAGGAAGGGGTCCAGTTTCAGCTTTCTGCATATAGCTAGACAGTTTTCCCAACATCATTTATTAAATAGGGAATCCTTTCCCCATTGCTTGTTTTTGTCAGGTTTCTCAAAGATCAGATGGTTGTAAATATGTGGTATTACTCCCAAGGCCTCTGTTCTGTTCCATTGGTCTATATCTCTGTATTAGTATCAGTACCATGCTGTTTTATTACTGTAGCCTTATAGTATAGTTTGGAGTCAGTAGTGTGATGCCACCAGCTTTTCTTTCTTTTTTTTTTTTCCTGCTTAGGTTTGTCTTGGATATACAGGCTCCTTTTTGTTCTTTATGAATTTTAATGTATTTTTTTTTTTTTTTTGGCCAGTTCTGTGAAGAAGGTCAATGGTAGCTTGATGGGGATAGCATTGAATCTAAATTACTTTGGGCAGTATGGCCATTTTCACAATATTGATTCTTTCTAACCATGAGCATGGAATGTTTTTCCATCTGTTTATGTCCTCTTTTATTTCCTTGAGCAGTGGTTTGTAGTTCTACTTGAAGAGGTCCTTGACATCCCTTGTTAGTTATATTTTTAGGTATTTTCTTCTCTTTGTAGCAATTGTGAATGGGAGTTTGCTCTTGATTTGACTCTCTGTCTGTAATTGGTGTATAGGAATGCTTGTGATTTTTGCACATTGATTTTATATACTGAGACTGTTGAAGTTGCTTATCAGCTTAAGGAGATTTTGGGCTGAGACAATGAGGTCTTCTAAGTATGCCATCATGTCATCTGCAGATAGAGACAATTTGACTTCCTCCTTTTCTAATTGAATACCCTTTATTTCTTTTTCTCCCCTGATTTATCTGGCCAGAGCTTCCAATACTATGTTGAATAGGAGTGGTGAGAGAGGGCAATCTTGTCTAGTGCCAGTTTTCAAAGGGAATGCTTCCAGTTCTTGCCCATTCAGTGTGATATTGGCTGTGGATTTGTCATAAATAGCTTTTATTATTTTGAGATAGGTTCCATCGATAACTAGTTTATTGAAAGTTTTTAGCATAAATGACTGTTAAATTTTGTCAAAGGCCTTTTCTGCCTCTATTGAAATAATCATGTGATTTTTGTCTTTGGTTCTGTTTATGTGATGAATTAGGTTTATAGATTTGCATATGTTGAACCAGCCTTACATTCCAGGGTTCATCCTGACTTGATCGTGATGGATAAACTTTTTAATGTGTTATTGTATTCAGTTTGCCAGTATTTTATTGAAGCTTTTTGCATGTTCATCATGGATAGTGGCCTGAAATTTTCTTTTTTAGTTGTCTCCCTGCCAGATTTGGAATCAGGATGATATTGGTTTCATAAAATGAGTTAGGGAGGATTCCCTCTTTTTGCATTGTTTGGAATGTTCAGAAGGAATAGTAACAGCTCCTCTTTGTGCCTCCAGTAAAATTTGGCTGTGAACCTGTCTAGTCCTGGACTTTTTTTGGTTGGTAGGGTATTAACTGCTGCCTCAACTTCAGACCCTGTTATTGGTCTATTCAGGGATTCGACTTCTTCCTGGTTTAGTCTTGGGAGGATGTAAGTCCAGGAATTTATTCATTTCCTCTAAATTTACTGGTTTATGTGCATAGAGGTTTTTGTAGTAATCTATGGTAGTCTGTATTTCTGTGGAATTAGTGGTGATATCCCCTTTATCATTTTTTATTGCATCTATTCGATTCTTCTCTCTTTATTATCGTCTGGCTAGCAGTCTATTTTGTTGATCTTTTCAAAAAATCAGCTCCTGGATTTATTGATTTTTTGAAGGGTTTTTTGTGTCTCTATCTCCTTCAGTTCTGCTCTGATTTTAGTTATTTCTTGTCTTCTGCTAGCTTTTGAATTTGTTTGATCTTGCTCCTCTAGTTCTTTTAATTGTGATCTTAGGGTATCGATTTTAGATCTTTTCTTGCTTCTCATGTGGGCATTTAGTGCTATAAATTTCCCTCTAATCACTGCTTTAAATGTGTCCCAGAGATTCTGGTATGTTGTCTCTTCATTCTCCTTGGCTTCAAAGAACATGTTTATTTATGTCTTCATTTCATTATTTATCCAGTAGTCATTTAGGAACAGGTTGTTCAGTTTCCATGTAGTTGTGCAGTTTTGAGTGAGTTTCTTAATCCTGAGTTCTAATTTGATTGCACTGTGGTCTGAGAGACTGTTTGTTATGATTTCCACTCTTTTTCATTTGCTAAGGAGTGATTTACTTCCAATTATATGGTCAATTTTAGAGTAAGTGTGATGTGGTGCTGAGAAGAATGTGTATTTTGTGTATTTGGGGTGGAGAGTTCTGTATATATCTATTAGGTCTGCTTGGTCCAGATCTGCATTTAAGTCCTGAATATCTTTGTTAATTTTCTGTCTTGTTGATCTGTCTAATATTGACAGCGGAGTGTTAAAGTCTCCTACTATTATGTGTGGGAGTCTAAGTCTCTTTGTAGGTCATTAAGAACTTGCTTTATGTATCTGGGTGCTCCTGTATTGGGTGCACATGTATTTAGGACAGTTAGCTCTTCTTATTGCATTGATCTTTTTACCATTATGTAATGTCCTTCTTTATCTCTTCTGATGTTTGTTGGTTTATAGTTTGTTTTATCAGAGACTAGGATTACAACCCATGCTTTTTTTCTCTCTCCATTTTCTTGGTAAATCTTCCTCCAACTCTTTATTTTGAGCCTATGTAATTCTTTGCATATGAGATGGGTCTCCTGAATATAGCACACTGATGGGTTTTGAGTCTTTATCCAATTTGCCAGTCTGTATCTTTTGATTGGGGCATTTAGCCCATTTACATTTAAGGTTAATATTGTTATATGTGAATTTCATCCTGCCATTTAAATGCTAGCTGATTGTTTTGCACATTATTTGATGCAGTTTCACCATTGTGTCAATGGTCTTTACAATTTGGTATGTTTTTGCAGTGACTGGCAGTGGTTGTTCCTTTCCATGTTTAATACTTCCTTCAGGAGCTCTTATAAGGCAGTCCTGGTGGTGACAAAATCTCTCAGCAATTGCTTGTCCATAAAGAATTTTATTTCTCCTTCACTTATGAAGCTTAGTTGGGCTGGATATGAAATTCTGGGTTAAAAATTCTTTTCTTTAGATATTGATTGTTGGCCCCTACTCTCTTCTTGCCTGTAGGGTTTCTGCAAAGAGATCTGCTGTGAGTCTGATGGGCTTCCCTTTGTGGGTAAACCGACCTTTCTCTCTGGTTGCCCTTAGCATTTTTTCCTTCACTTCAAACCTGGTGAATCTGATGATTATGTGCATCGGAGCTGCTCTTCTTGAGAAATATCTTTGTGATGCTATTTGTATTTCCTGAATCTGAATCTTGGCCTGCCTTGCTAGGTTGGGAAAGCTCTCCTGGGTAATATTCTGAAGTGTTTTCCAACTTGGTTTCATTCTCCCCATCATATTCAGGTACACCGATCAGATGTAGATTTGATCTTTTCACATAATCCCATATTCCTGAAGCCTTTGTTCATTTCTTTTCAGTCTTTTTCTCTAATCTTGCCTTATTTTGTTTCATTGAGTTGATCTTCAATTTCAGATATCCTTTCTTCTGCTTGATTGATTCAGCTATTGAAACATGTATGCTTTGCAAAGTTCTCCTGCTGTGTTTTTCAGCTCCATTAAGTCGTTTATGTTCTTCTCTAAGCTAATTATTCTAGTTAGCATTTTGTCTAACCTTTTTTCAAGGTTCTTAGTTTCTTTGCATTGGGTTAGAACATGCTCCTTTAGCTCGGAGAAGTTTGTTATTACCCACCTAATGAAGCCTGCTTCTTTCAATTTGTCAAACTCATTCTCCATCTAATTTTATTCCCTTGCTGGTGAAGACTTGTGACCCCTCGGAGAAGAGGCTTTCTGGTCTTTGGCAATTTCGGCCTTTTTGCACTGGTTTCTTCCCATCTTCATGGATTTATCTAGCTTTGGTCTTTGAAGATGGTGACTTTTGGATGGGGTCTCTGAGTGGCCGTCCTTTCTGTTGATGTTGAAGCTATTTCTGTTTCTTAATTTTCCTTCTAACAGACCCCTCTGCTGCAAGACTGCTGGAGGTTCCCTCCAGACCCTGCTTGCAGGGAATCACCAGTGGGGGCTGCAGAACAGCAAGGATTGCTACCCGTTCCTTCCTCTGGTAGTTTCATCCCAGAAGGGTACCTGCCAGATGTCAGCCAGAGATCTCCTGTATGAGGTGTCTCTTAGGATACATGGGTGTCAGGGAGCCACTTGAGGAGGCAGTCTGTCCCTTATCAGAGCTCAAGTGCTGTGCTGTGAGCTCTGTTGCTCCCTTCAGAGCTGCTGGGCAGGGGCATTTAAGTCTGCTGAAGTGGAACTCACAACCACTCCTTTTCCGGGTGCTCTGTCCTGGAAAAGTGGGGTTTATTTATAAGTCCCTGACAGCCTGCTGTCTTTTTTCATAGATGCCCTGCCCAGCAAGAAGGGAGTCTAGTCACAGTCTGCCTGCAGAGGCTTTGCTGAGCTGCTGTGGGCTCTGCTCAGCTGCTTGTAAACTTCCCTGCGATTTTATCTACACAGGCAATGTTAGAACTGCCTCAGTAATGGCGGACACCCCTCCCACACAGAGCTCTACCTTTCCAGATTGAGCTCAGAATGCTGTTCTGGCTGGGAGAATTTCAAGTCAGTGGGTCTCAGCTTGCTGGTCTTTGTGGGGGGTGAGACCTGCTGAGACAGATCACTTGTCTCCCTGGCTTCAGCCCCCTTTTCTTCAGGGGAATGAGTGGTTCTGTCTCGCTGGTGTTCCAGGCGCTGACTAAAACGGCTGCTCAGTTTTATGCTGGTAACCTGGTCCAGTGGTGGTGTAGGCACCTGTGAGAATCTCCTGGTCTGTGGGTTTTAAAGACCGTGGGAAAAGCATAGTATCTGAACTGGAGTGCTGGAGTGCTGGAAAAGTCCCTAATGGCTTCCCTTGGCTAGGAGGGGGAGTTCTCCAGCTCCTTGCACTTCCTGGGTGGGGAAACACCCCACATTGTTTCAGTTTGCGCTCCTTGGGCTACATCTAACCAGTTCCATTGAGATGAACTTGGTACCTCAGTTGGAAATGTGGAATCACTTGCCTTCTGCATCATTCTCGCTGGTAACGATGCTTCAGAGCTGTTCCTATTCGGCCATCTTGGTGGGCCCTCCACACTTTTGATTTGTTTGCTTACACAGTTTACACAGCCTGGAAATGTAGTTCTATGCATTTCTCTTCATTTAGTCAAGAGAAGGGTACTTAGAATGGTTGAGTTTCTATAAATGTAGTGGCTTCAGATTCCATTAATTTATGAAAACATGGTTTGTTCTCACTAATGTTTGGTTGCTCAGGGTCTGAAGAATTTTGTGGTGTCTTTGCCTGCTTTCTATTGTTATGACAGAATAACTGAGTCTGAGTAGTGTACAAAAAAAAATAAATTTATTTATATCATGGTTCCAGAGACTGAGAAGTCCCAGGGCATGACAGCAGGCTCTAGAAAGGGCTTTTGTACTAACATAACATGGCAGAGGGCATCATATGGCAAGAGGGCAAGGATATGCCAGTTCAGGTCTCTCTTCCTCTTCTTGTAAAGCCACAAGTCCCATCATGGGGACCCCACTCTGATGATCTAATCTAATCCAAATTGCCTCCCAAAGCCCCACCTCCAATCAACACATGAATTAAGGAATAGTTTCTAGCATGTCAAATTTGGAGGACACATTCAAACCATAGTATGTAAGATTTCAATGTAAGACTTAAATGAAACAAAGGCATCATTGTTCACAAATATATTCTAACCAAAGACATAGCAACACCATAAATGTGCAGCCATTGAACCTGATATTAGAAATCCCATAAGCAAAGATTATTTCATTCTCCTACCCAGTAGCTCCACTTTTTTCAATACTGAGCCCTCCTTCCTTTTAGTCTATATTATCTATGTCCTTCATAAAGTCTCTTCTCATCTCCACTCAAAGATAATGGTTTTTCCTTTTGCATATGGCCTCTCCGTAAGATAAATTCTCAAACTTATCAATTGACATATACCAAAAAAAAAAATTCACAACTTTTTTTTCTTATGATTTGCAATAGAATAGGAAAAAATAATTTGGTATGTTTTTATCTTGGTAGAGAAAAAGATTATGCAAGTAGCCAATCAATATTAACATTTGGAAAAGATTGGTGATGTCAATCAAGCTTGTGGGGTTTTTGTTGTTGTCTAACTACGAAATCTACAATTTCTTACCCTTTCTCTGTTGTTGAGGAGAAACTGGAAAGACGGGATGAACACATTTTATTGTCATTTTCATTACAGCATTATGAGCTGAAGAATATATTTATAATATTTATTTATGAATGTATAAAAATTATGTTTTATAAATATTTTATTTATTCATTCTATGTTTCTTAATTAGATGCCACAGTAAATAATAATTTCAAAAAAGGTAAACTTTATTTAGTGGACTACAAGTGTTTGATATTTACAAAGGTGGAAACATGATTTAATAGATCCTGGCCTACTATTTTGAAAAATAAGTGTGACTTACTGGGAAATGAAAAATGAAAATAAGAAATGTGATAAATATATAATAAACTTTCAAGTAAGGAAAATTATTATTAATTCAAAATCAAACAAAAATTTTAAATTGAGACTTTAAATGCATAAAGGACCAGTACAGAGAGTCCTATTGTAAGCATAAAGTTTCCCACAAAAACAAATATTAAGAAATAAAATTCAAACTCATATGCACACTTCCTCCTGAGAATTAATCAGTAGATGTAACAGGAGATCAGAGCTGCTAAATCTGATTTTCCATCATAGATATTTTATTATTATTAAAAATTAGGTTAATGTTCATAAATTTATTTTTTAAGACTTATTGGTAAAAGGTATATTAATAGTTGTTTGTGTCACAAAGGTTCCAGGAAAGAATTATTTCCTGCTGATATCCAGCTTTATTTGAGACAGGTAACTCTAATTATCATCCCTCATAGCTAGTCCTAGTCAAAAATATGAGATTTATTGCCTACTATCTCTGCTTTCTTCATAGTGTATCCTTTCAGTTCTTCTCTACCTACCAATAGTTAAATAGCTATGGAATGTTAAAGAATCAAAGTGCTGGCAGGTTAATCTTTATTGATCTTACCTCCTCCATTTATTAAGAAATTTAAGGCAAATCTTTTTCTGCCTCAATTACCTTATCTATTACCTCCCTTGTAGAGTTGAATAAATATTGAAAATATGAATAAATAAATATGGGAAAGGGTAAATTTATGCATATAAATCACTTAAGTTCTAAGTGTTAATATTTTAAACTCTTTGTGATATTTTCTCTGGACTCTATCCATATGAGAGCAGTTGATAACCTGTTAATTAATTGGAATTTTAGCCTCCTCTGTCACTCTCCCTAAGAGTTTATTCTTCAGACCACCATCAGATTGATATTCCTTCAAGACAGTTTTATTTATATTATTACCTTTTGCGGGTACCACTATTTACTAATTAAAATTAACTGAAAATAAAGGTGATATCTGAAACAATTTATGTTCATTCCGCCTAATAATGTCTTCTTTGATGGTAGTCAGTGACAGTATTTGGTAAAGAAAGACTCTATCTGTGCATGTCAGTACCCAGTTTTCCCAGTGCTGTATTGAAGAAACTATCTTTTCATCCATTCTGTGTGCTTGGCAACTTTGTAAGATATATTGATTGTAGATGTGTGGATTTATTTCTTGGCGTTCTGTTCTGTATGCCAGTGCCATACTTTTTTTATTACAATAGTTCTTTAGTACATCTTAAAATCAATAAATGTGATGCCTCTAGCTTTGTTCTTCCTGTTCAAGATTGTTCTGCCTACTTGGAATCTGTGGTTCTATGAGAATTTGGGATTTTTTTTTTTATATTTCTCTAAAGCATGCCATTGGGATTTTGATAGATTTCATTGACTCTGTAGATCAGTTAGAGTAGTATAAATATGTTAACAATATCAATCCTTCCAATCCATAAACACAGAATATCTTTCCATTTTAATCTAGGTATTGCATTATAGAAGACATGATCAATATTTTATCATTTTCAGTACACAACTTTCATCTCTTTTACTGTTTATTCCTACATATTATATTATTTTGCTGCTGTTGTAAGATTGTTATCATAATTTTCTTTCTAAATAGTTTATTCTTTGTATATAGAAACATAACTGATTTTGATATTTTGATTTTGTGTCCAGCAACTTTAGTGAATTCATTTATTAGTTCTAACAGTTTGTTGTTGTTGTTGAGTCTATATGCATTTCTAAGTATATGATAATGTCATTTGCAAGCCAATAGTTTTACTTCTTCCTTCCTTTATTTCCTTTTCCTTTACTTAGATATCTTTTATTTCTTTTATTTGTCTAATTGCTCTGGCTAGGAATTCCAGTACTATATTGGATGGAAATGAAAAAAGTGGATATCTTTTTGCCTTCTACCAGGCCACAGAGGAAAACATTTAAGTTTTCCTCTATATATGATGATATTAGCTGTGGGCTTTTGGTATATGAGCTTTATTGTGTTGAGGTAATTCCTTTTACATCTGTTTTGTTAAGATTTCCATTATAAATGAATGTTGAGTTTTGGCAAATGTTTTTCTGCATCTATTGAGATAACCATGTGTTTTGTTTTCTTTCATCTTGTTAATGTAGTTGATTGATTTGCACATGTTGAAGCATCCCTGCATACAAGAAATAACTCTCACTTGATCATGGCATGTGATGCTTTTAATGTGCTGTTGAATGTGGTTTGCTAGTATCTTATAAATTAGGCCATTATCTCACACTATATTCAAAAATCAACTAAAAACATGCTAAAGACTTAAACACCAGACATGAATCTACAAAACTAGGGAAAAGTTAAATAAACACGGGGAAAAGTAAATAAACATAGAGAAGAAGTTTCCTGACATTGAGCTGGGCAACATTTTTTTTTGGATATAACAATAAAAACACAGGCAACAAAAGCAAAAATAGACAAAAGGGAATTGCATCTAACTAAAAAGATTATGCACAGACAAAGGAAACAATCAACACAGTGAAAAAGCAACCTACAGAATGAAAGAAAATACTGATAACCACAGATAAGGGATTAACATCCAAAATATATAAGGAATGTATGCACCTCAATAGCAAAAGCAAAATAAAACAACCAAACAAAAAAACCAACCTGATTAAAAAATGGATAAAGGATCTGAATAGACACTTCTTAAAGAATGCATATAAATGGCCAATAAGTGTATGAAGAAGAGTTCAATATCACTAATCATCAGGGAAATAGAAATTAAAACCACAGTTAGATGACACTTCACACCTGTTAGAATAGCTATTATCAAAAAGTTAAGTGTTGGTGAGAATGTTGAGAAAAGGAAATCCTTGTGCACTAGTAATGGGAATGTAAACTGATATAGCCGTTATGAAAAACAATATGGAGGTTTCTAAAAAATAAAAATATAACTACAGGCTAGATGTGGTGGTTCATGTCTGTAATCCCAGCACTTTGGGAGGCTGAGGTGGGTACATCAGGAGGTCAGGAGGTCGAGACCAGCCTGGCCAAGATGGTGAAACCCTGTCTCTACTAAAAACACAAAAATTAGCTGGGCGCGGTGGCAGCACCTATAATCCCAGCTACTTGGGAGGCTAAGGCAGGAAAATCGCTTGACCCTGAAAGGCGGAGGTTGCAGTGAGCTGAGATCGCGCCACTGCACTGTAGCCTGGGTGACAAAGCAAGACTCCACCTCAAAAAAAAAAAAAAAAAATTTATATATATATATATAATTAAGGGTAGGCATGGTGGCTCATGCCTGTAATCTCAACACTTTGAGAGGCTGATGCAGGATTGCTTGAGCCCAAGAATTTGAGGTTACAGTGAGCTATGAGTACACCACTGCACTCCAGCCTGGATGACAGACCAAAATGCTGTCTCTTAAAAAAAAATACAACTACCTTATAATCCAGCAATCCCGCTTCTGGGTATAAAGCCAAAGGAAATTAAATCATGATCTCAAAGAAGCACCTGCACTCCCATGTTCATTTCAGCATTATTCACAATAGCCAATATGCTCCTAATTGTGCATTAATGGATGAATGGATAAAGAAAATGTGGTTTTTATGTACACACACACGTAAACAATGAAATACTATTCAACTTTAAAATTAAAGGAAACTGTGCCATTTGTGACAACATGTGTAAACCTAGAAGACATTATGCAAAGCAAAATAAGCCAGTCTAAAATAGCCTTATAGA
Source organism: Cheracebus regulus (assembly GCA_963574635.1). Taxonomy (NCBI): domain Eukaryota; kingdom Metazoa; phylum Chordata; class Mammalia; order Primates; family Pitheciidae; genus Cheracebus; species Cheracebus regulus. Next base: position 94,527 of record CAUYQU010034690.1, on the reverse strand, counting down.
GATAGTACTAGGGTCTAGGGGAAGAGGAAAATGCAGGTACATTGATCAAAAGATATAAATTCTTAGTTATGGAGGATGAATATGTTCTGGAGATCTAATGTACAGTAATGAGACTATAGTTAACAATTCTGTATTGTTTACTTGGAATTTCCTAAGAAGGTTGATCTTAAGTATTCTTATCACAAAAACATTTTTTAAAAAAGAAAGAAAATGGTAACTATACAAGGTGATAGATATGTTACTTAGCTTGATTTGGTCTTTATATCAGAATATATATGTATCTAAAAATATTGATTGGAAACCTTAAACACGTACAAGTTTTGTCATTTGTACCTCAATTAAGTCAGAGAAGGAACAGAAAGAGAAGATATCTCTGTAAGAAATACCTGGTGAGAGTTAGGACTATATATGTCTTTTCACAGACAAGACCTGGCAAAAATAGGCATTCAAATATTTCTTGAATTAATGAATGAATGTGAAGCTAATGAGATTAACGCTAAACTCTTTTCATAGAAGTTCATTGAGAATTGTAGTTACAGGTTTAGGAAGTGGGTATCTGTTGTTTTACACTGCCAGCATGCATCCCTCTTTCTTTTGATAAAAGCACCTCAATATTCATTTTGGAAACTGTGCAACATTTCATGTAATCTTGGTGGCAACATCAACAAATGCACCTCCTCCAGTCTGGGGAGAAGACCACCCAACAAAGCTGGATCAATCAACTGTTCTAAAGAACTATGTTTTTTTTTTTTTCTGAGTACTGATAATTCATTTTCTTTTGTTTGATTTTTTTAAAGCTGCCTACCATATTACCATTACATTATTTTTTTAGCCTAAGTTAGTTCCAGTAGTTTTCTGTTTCTTACAATCAAACAATCCATCTGATATAGCTATCATTTATAAATAACATATAATTGATTTAGCTAGGAAAATAGTCATATAGATACAACATATGCTAACTATTTAGACTATCAGTACCACACTAGTAAAGTGACACTGTTGGTATCAGTAATATTGATAGAAAAAGATAAGGTCACAATTATTAAAAAGAAAAAAATCCTCTGGCTCAACTCAACTTAAAAAACATTAGCATTCAACTCTAGAAATATAAGAAGGATGAAATCACTGAAGACTGACTGAACCGTACAGCTCCCTGGCAGACATAACAGATGCCTGTCACTGAACCTATTGCAATCTCTCTTATTTCTATCCAAGAGAATTCTCGTCTGTTGATTCACAAACCATGAATCTGTCTGAAAATTAATGAATCAGCTTCTGGCAATAGAGCCTCCTCCCTCTGCAGTTACCTTGACAAATTCTTCCATAGATTCCCCCAAATACGCTGCAAACTGAAGTGTGTTCCGTGGAGGTCAAAATAATTCAGATCCAAAGAGTGTAATAAAAAAAGTTATTTAAGGTAAAGAAATAAGCTTATCAGGCAAATTATATAAAACTTTCTCAAACTACTGGTACAAATTTTTCACAAAAAAGTAGATGGAATTGTTAGATTTTAAGAATTATAAGCACTCAAAAGATACTCAAAGTGAAGTTCCATAGTTTCCTAATTCTAATTTTTCTTCATTTTTTTCCAGAATCCCTTGGATTCAAGTTCTACAGATTTAAGATTTGGAAACTTTTCCAGACTTTCAGACTTGCCAAGACAAAGCAGCATGGAAAAAACAAAGAATCTAGAGATCGACACCCCTGAATTTCGTCTGCATGTCTTCTCTCTCTCTCTCCAAAGATGAATGTCCCTTTTAATGAAGTTAGTCAATGTTCATTCTGCTTGTCCTGCTGGGCATTTATTAACAGTGGGAGATAGTGAATGACTTTACAACTACCTTTATTATCAGTGCTAGGAGAGTTCTTTATATAGCACAGAAAGGCTCAAGTATACCACTATTCTGCACCCAAATTTTGTTCTGCAATTGTTTCACTGCCTAAATTTTCCTTTTTTAATGAAAATTCCACTGATAATGTTCTGGGCATTTTGTAGCAGAATATGGGTCAAACCATGCATTTCAATCATCCAAATGGAACATAAGGAAAAACAAGGTGGACATGTAATAGAGGAAATTTGTCTTAATCCTACAAATAGAAAAAAATAAACAATATTTTTTTAGAAACATGGATTACTGAAACTATGATGAAACACTGTATTTAGATTATCAAACATTCACTCAAATCAGTAAGAAAAGCAAGATCTTTCTAAAGTCCAAAATGCAAAATTTCTGTGGGGATATGTATACAATAGGCTACATATAAAATCCAGTCTGGATTACAAAGGCTGGAGCATACAGAGTATTATAAGTTTTTAGAAATCCTTAGAGCATATTTACATTTTAGAGCTATATGAACTTAGGAATGTGATCTGTAACCATTTATCAGTGGGAAATAAAAGTAAATATCGCAATATTATACAATTAGAATGTATACAACTTTCATTCAGCTGATATTAAAGGGAGTACAAATGGTACTTGGGTCTTAGGTCCCCATATCATCTTTGGATCAAAGAAGAAAAGAAACAAGGAAAAAACTGGAGCAATAGGACATCAATGACAACAAGTTATACAAATCATTACAGATTCTTGTGGGAAGTTCATGAGCCATTCTAACATGGATAGGGAGAGACTGCTATACTAACAACATTTCTATTATGGATAATTACCAAACAGTGCTTCCCTGGGAATGAGCAACTTTTCACAGTACAGCCTCCCAAGAATGGCTATTTTGACTCATCTGACACCTACAGTTTCATGTATATGAAACAGATACATGTTAGCAGTAAGATGTGGAAAAAGAAGTTTGGAGCTACATACTAAAAGTGGATTAAAATTTTTGCTTTACAGACATACTAATCTTTTAAATGCTTGAGCAGCAAGGCTCCTTTCCCTCTCTGTCATATCTTTAAAGGTGGTTGGAGACCTCAACTAGGTATTAATGCTCTGCCTATATTGAACCTCCACAAGGGTATCTATGGAAAAATCTGAGTGATTTTGGAATCAATTTTAATTCCATGAATATGTGTATCTCTGTTAGATATAGGACACTGTTTGATATTAGTGCCGTTGAGGTTTAGTAATTGAAAATGGGTTATCTTTTTTCTTTTCTGTTTTTTGTTCCATAGGTTTTTCCTTTTAGAATTTATTTCCCACTTTGTTTGCTATTTTCCTTTTTGGGGAGTATCTAAACCCTTGTTCCAAAGGGTGACCTGAAATAACACTGCAGTATATTTGAGCAAGCACAAAGATTGTCCTAAGGCATTCCCCATGAGAAATCTCAATGTTATCTCATCTTTTCAAAGGTATGATCAGATGAGACCCTGAACAGATTTCTGAACCCAACTAAAGATCTAATTAAGTAACTAAGAAAATTTCCCATTCAGAGATTCTATGCCTTTATGAACTTCCTCCTAATCATCTCTTAGAAGGTAAACAAAATTCACCTTTTTCTACATTTGCCAACTAGCAACTATGTGTATGACCTTGACCACAATAAAGAGTTCAGTATTGCCAGGACTTGAAAAATAATTGATAGTTCATAGCCTATTGAAGCTGAAGGAGCAGTGTCATTTCTGTCTTTGAGGGCAAGCACATTAAAATATAAAGGCTAATCCTTGTACTCACAGAGCCCCATTAATCCTTGCAAACCATAAGCTGCATTACAAATTTTATTATGAACTCGCAAAGCTTGTTTGCAACTCTAAAAATCACAGAATTACTGAAACGTTTGGTTGGAGGACCCAGTAAGGTCATTTACTAGCAATGTTCATTAACTGATCTCTAGTCAGCTTTCCTTAAAGCTTCTCTAACAGAGAAGGTTCTCTTAGTCTCAGATTTCTCAGGGAAAGACACTCCTTAAGCTCTTTGTATTCCCTTCCTATTCTAAAACATCTCAATATATACATATTTTTATTATTAACTTATCCTCTTTTTAAAAATAAATGAACCTCTTAAAAATAAAAGCAGGCAACAGTCCACTGGGTTAGAAGAAAAGTAAATCCGATAAAGAAAAGTAATTCCAAAAAATGTATTAAAACATATTCACACTTTTTCCTAAACTCCTGTTTTAAACATTTCATGATAGGCTGTGATAGAATTCATCCATATAACATATAAAGCTGTTTGTTATTTGGTCTCTGCCTATTTTTACAGCTTTATCTACCTCTACCCTACTTTTCTTCCACACCAGCTAATACCAGTTGTATTGATGGTACCTGAAGATACCATTTTTATTTTCTCGATCTTTAAAACTAACATTGTTCTTTAAGATACTTTTTCTCCCTTGTGAAGATTCCCTTACCTCACTTCAATCCTCTTTGTGTATATTATTTTAAAACAGCATTCATTTATACGTATATATGTATATGTATATATATATATATACATTCTACATATGCATATATATGTATAAATATGTATATATATTCTACATAAATATGCATATGTAAATATATGAATATGTATATATATACATATTTATGTAGAACAGAACATATTGCAATATATTATCAAATCATACATATTTCTGTATATTAGGTACACTCTCCTTAAAATTAGGAATTTGGTTTTATTTTCTTTTATATCATTAGTGGAAGGCAAATCATTGTCCTAAATAACATTGGATAAATTGTATGAGTTGTGGACCTTGTATTTATGAAGACAAAAATGTACTATTTTTCAATTGATGTGTTATAAGCATTTTTCCAAGAAATCTGAATATCATTCACATTTCCTTAGTGTATTTAGAATCACAGATAATGCCATGATTAGAATCATTTTAAAGATGAGAAGAGAGCACCAGTAAAGAAATTTTGAATTATCTTCTTTCTGACAGAAAAACAGTTGGTAGATAGACTGAAAAGAGCAATTAACATTAAGTGATTAAAAGTATTCTGTAGTTAAAATTACAATAATTAACGTTGGCATGACATGACAAAGTTAATACCTAGAGAAAACTGTCTTACTATATATGTTGTATTAATTATAAATGTAAAATGTTACAAAAGGAAAAATTATTTTTTTAATCCTGAACAATATTTTATTCTGTGTCCAGGATAAAAATATTCTGAACACTTGAATATATTTTAGCCCATATGTATTTATCCTATATATATTAAATCTTATCTATATTTTATCCTGTATTCAAAACGTGTAAGAATCAGAAGATGGCAAGGGAATGTCTCCTGCAAGCATCAACTATAAAATGTCATTTATATCATCCAATCTTCTTAGACATCTAGGACTCCAGAGCCCCGTATGCTTTGATATATAAATTACTAAGAAGGACTTATTTAAATTTTTAGAAATTAAAATTACCACAGAACTTCAGATTTAACACTGAGTTCATAAATATTTGGTAATGTTATTTTATACTTTTCTAGATTTTCTACTTTTTCAACCAAAGAGAAGATCTTCTGCTAAGATTTATCTAAAGCAACAACCAATCTAGGCAAATATTAGTAGATTTAGAGACAGAAAACTGAAGCTCAGAGAGAAGTTCACAGATCACTCTGATAGTTCATAATATTGTGCTTTGGAATTAGATTTCCTAACACAGTGTCTCACACACATACCACCATATATCATAGCTATGGCTACAGCTGGGATGCAAGGTTAGTGTTTAATTTCAAAAAAAGAGAAATAAGTCTAAACTTCTAGTTTCTGCTATGTTATACAAAGTGTTTGGAAATCCTTTCTCCCACCCTTATAAAGGAAATAGCTACACAAAGTAAAAAATCAATGACATTTCTTGGACATATTAGAGAATTGAGGTCAAAGGGCATCATTACAAAATCTGAAGACACAGGCACATCCAGAGAGACACAGCCAAGATGTATTTTTCTGGAGCAAAACAAACTGTCCCATCAACTTCTAGTAACAGTTAAATGGTAATATTTATAAATTTCTGGAGGCTGAATGCAGACTAACTTGAGAGTGAGAAATTCTTGTTGGCCATAATATTAGTGACGCCCCCATATTTATATGGGTTCATCTCTACAAGATTCTCAAAATGAGCCAAGAAAATTCCACTGACAGGTCTGCCAGAGGAAGAGGGAAACTAAGCATTATGAAGTATATATAAAGGTTCTTCATAGTGAAGACTTGCCCTCTGATAGAAAAGACTTTACTGGGGTTCTAAGTGACCTAAGGTAGGGTCAACTCCAGCCTTCTCTGTCTTTCTGTGTCATCTAAATGGGAACAAAAAGGCCAAGAAACACTTGTGAAGATTATAGTTCAGAAACGACTCTCTAAAAGACTGATATTTAATCAAAAGTTTATAGAATGTTTTCACTCTCTTATTGTTAAACAATATATCAACAGGTTTCCAATACAATAATAATGGATTACAACTAAAAGAACTTCAAGACACAGACTATATTTAGGAAAGAGTTTTTAGCTAATCCTCATGTCACCCCAAAAAGGACAGACAAAACAAGCACGATAGGGAAAATGGAAATGTTTTGCACCTACTGCTACAGCAAATATTAAACAGGCCAGCTCCTAGCCAGGTAAATGTATAATCTCACAATATAGAACTATTTACAGCTACTACATAATATGTCATGCCTAACTTTCAACAAAAAGTATAAAGTATGCTAAAAAAAAAAAGAAAGCACATAATCTGCAGAGATAAACCAAATATCAGATTGATCTTCAAATAAGAGCAAGGTGGTAAGATTTTTAAAATGTTATCAGGATTCAGAATTACACCTCTAGGAGTAATTACAACAAGAGAATTTCAACTCAATATAAGGAAGAACATTAAGTTATCACTACCCAATAATAAAATAAACTACATCAGAACATAGTAGGCTTCCTTATCCCCAGAGAGATTCAAAAGGAAATTGATGGCTAAAACATAAACAGAATGAGAGTTATATGTAATATCTTCTGAATTTCTTTTGAGACTTCAGAATCTATAAATAGATATTTTTACATAATTTCTAATATATTTAGGATAATTGAATGAATGATTTTTAATGAAAAGGCTTTGCTTAAAATTCTTACAATAGCCAGAAACTAATTTTGGCACTAATTTCAATTGGTGGCACTATACCTAATGCCTAAAAAGGTAGATAATTTCTTTTGCTGTGATGTAATTTTTTTCTTCCTCAAACTGGTACAATAATCAGTTGTACTTTATTTCATATTTTTTGTGTGTTGAATAAAATTTTATTAAAAAAAGAATGAAAATAATAATTTATATTTTATTATCCCTTGGATTTATAATAACAACTACAGTATTTTTATATTTTCAACTCTTTTTCTTAAAAATTTAATAGCACCTTCATTTAATACATTAGTATATAATCTCATCATTGTGATTTAAATTGTCACAATATTTCTTGCTGTCATCTCTTTAAGAAGAGAGACGGTTTGCTCTATATTCTTTTGGGGGTAAATAACCCTGTTTGGAATGGTACACTAAATTTACATGTGGTTGGTGAAAATAGTATTTTAACCATTATAAATCCCTGGTGGAAATGTGGGATAGGAGAAAACTTTACAGAATAATATTACAGTATGTGTTTTTATCTATTTTATCTTATTTACCTTTACTTTTGGAGAATCAGAGTCTCACTATGTTGCTCCTGTGGTCTCAACTCCTGGCCTCAAATGATCCTCCTGCCACAGCTTACCAAAGTGCTGGGATTACAGGTGTGGGCCACAGGGCTCAGTCTGTGTGTGCTTTTATAATTGGAAGAACATGATATCTTTCACACAACATGAAAATGCATATTGAGGAAGGAGGGAGTGCAAATATGTCTAAAAGTAATCAGAATAAGTCTTGACCCATTAACTGTACATATCAAAATCCACACTAGTTTTAGATTCACAGAACACTATGTCTTTTAAAAAATCTATTTAAAAGTTATTTAGAAAATGCACAGGAACCCCTGTTAACAAATAAAATATTCCTAACAGAGTTGAAGGCCACTGACAACCTTGTCATTTCACATGCCTATTTCACTGTCCTTCCCAATCAGAATAATCATTATGAACTTGGTGTTTATAATACCCATATATTTTATACCATTTATTTCCAGGCACTTTTGTGACATTTAGAAACTTTTAGTTATATTTAAGAAATGCACACTGAAACAGATATAGTTCTATGATGTATTCACTGTTCAACAACAAGAGACACCATTGTACACTGCAGTAGAAAACATGGACTAGAATTCAGAGGCTTAATTCAAAATTAATATGAGATTCATAGGTTCAGGACCTGACATGAGTTAGACTGAGAGGAAGGAGTTCTGGCTCTTCATTAACTAGCAAATTTCTTATCAATACACCTTATTTTCTTAATGTTTACAATGAAGGGGTGAAACTAGGTTAGTAATTTCACACTTTTTACCAAAACAACATGCTTCTTGGTTGTTTAGTTTTTTTCAAAGTATGTTCTGTGGTTTGTGACACTACTAAAAGTACCTGGTCTACATTTTCTAGTTCATAAATTATTACAAAGTCATCAACAGATTTTCTGGTTTGTGTAAGGCACTCAATGTTGTTCCTCTGAGTAACTTTAATTTTAATGTAGTTAAAAATATGTCATTTTAATATACCTGTAGTACATTCTTAAACTGGGCATATAAAGTCTCTGTGTGTGTGTGTGTGGGCAGGGGGCGGTGGGGGGCAATATCTGAAGGATGATCCTTAAGTATCTAGAGTAAATTGAGTCAGAAGTCTACTTGGGATTCAGGTGATAGCTTCAATTTCAAAAAGATCTTTTTACAGGTCTTTCTATGCTTTGCCATCAATAATTCAACTAAACACACAATCCTGGCGTCATTCTCATCTTTTGAGAGAATGATAGGTATGCATCCCAGCTACATGATAAACACAGACTTGTATTAAATTTATTTACATTTGAAGTTTGACTATAAGTTGCAGTAGTCTACATAACTAAGAGTCTCTATTACTCTAAACACCCATATTTTCAGATGTTGGTTTTCCTATTCAGTGTTTCAAGACTAAAGGTACAGGTGCTGAAGGTCCAAGTGAAATCATTATCAAAATTTGGTCCATGCATACCTGCATTAGAATCACCCATAATACTTGTTATATTTTGAGTTCTGGAGAACTTACTCAGACCTAATGCATCAGAATGCAGGGCATGAAGATCTTGACGTAGGATAAATAACAACAAAGAATTGCATTTTAATTAAGTTTCTTAGCTGATTCTTTTTTTCACAACTTCTCTCCAGCACAAGAACCCAGTTCTCCTCTCCAGTTCCATTATAGCCTCTGGGATCTGTTCCACCATCAGAATAAGAACAACAACAATAACAATAATACAATATTCTAGAACTTGAATTGACATAAATTCTCAGCTCTTCATTAGAAACATAATCTAATTTGTGAAATAAATGAGACTTAGTATTTATAGGGACCCAGATCGCTACTGACAAGAGTCTGAGTCTAGGAAGTACTTAACATAGTTAGAATCACTGCAGTAATTACAAGAAAGGTTCCGCAATGTTAGTTGTTAGTGTGCAGAAGAGAATTTATCTTTGAGAATAGAGCAGAATCACCAAATTGGAAATATAAAAACTCATCCCAGAAGCAGTATGTTAATTAACTTACTTAAAAACATGTTGTCTTTATGTTTTGTCTTTGATTATAGCAGAGTGAAGCCAGTGTGTGGGTGGGGTACAGGTAGAGGGGCAAGGGATGGGGTGAATAAAACATCTTCCAGTTCTTTGGCTTTGAGGCAGAGACCAGCTGTCAAAATTAATATGAGATTCATACGTTCGGGATCTGACATAAATTAGAATGAGAGGAAGGAGAAATGTTAATGGAACTTGAAAATAAATCCCATAGCACCTGTACAGGATTTTTTTTTTAATGTGGTGATTATTCCCACCTGCATGATTGTAATGACTTTCTGAAGAGTGAACTTAGCATCTTGAGGTCCTTTTGTGGGGAGAGAGAAGAGGCAAGTTGGGACAAAGCATCATATTTTTACTGACAGGAGACCAAAACAGTCAATTTTTTAAAATCACTAAATTATATAAAAAGTAACACAATAAAATTTATTTAATTTTAAATGCAAATAAAGTACTGAAAGTGCTAATTAAAATTATTCTAAAGGCTTAGTTTTATTTGATGTTAACTGCAGAAAAACATTTAAATTTTATCTTTAAAATAAAACATTGATTGGGCGATCTTAATCATGTCTGTATGCTTTAGAGTGACTACCTGTGTGATCATGTCTCCATGGAAATCCCCATAATTCATTAGGTCCTTGCTAATCAAACTGTGGTGCTTGGCCGGGTGTGGTGGCTCTCACCTGTAATCCCAGCACTTTGGGAGAGGCGGGCGGATCACGAGGTCAAGAGATCGAGACCATCCTAGCCAACGCGGTGAAACCCCGTCTCTACTAAAAATACAAAAATCAGCTGGGCGTGTTGGCGCGTGCCTGTGGTCCCAGCTACTGGGGAGGCTGAGGCAGGAGAATTGCTTGAACCCGGGAGGCGGAGGTTGCAGTGAGCCGAGATCGTACCACTACACTCCAGCCTGGCGCCTTGTGACAGAGCGAGACTCTGTCTCAAAAAAAAAAAAAAAAAAAAAAAAAAAATTGTGGTGCTTGAACCTGCAGCATTAGCATCTCCTAGGAACCTGAAAGAAATATAGTCTCTCAGGCCAACCCAGACTTGCTGAATCATGATCTGCCTCATCATAAAATCTCAGGTGATTCAACTGAACACGAATGTTTTAAAACACTGATTTAGGCGATTAAACTGACTCTCTTTAATTAGTTTGAAAAAGAAATACTTTTAAAATAAGATTTTATTTTGCTAGGGCCTTAGACAATTGAACAACTTACTATTCCACAACATAAAATGATTTTAGATCTGGAGGGGGTTTTGAAAGTATTTTATCCAATCCTTCGTTTTACAGATTAGGAATCTAAGAACTCAAAAGACAGAATGACAGGCCCAAGTTCACACAGCTATTTTAATTAGAGAACTGAAATGCAAGCTTGGATGTCTTGGTTTCCAATTCAAACATGGAAAGAAAGCAAGACTGAAAATAGTCAGTGACATTTCAATTATTTTTACAGATATTTCATACCAAAAAGAAAAAGAAATACAATTATCTTCACTTTTGCCCCACAAACATATATCTATACAATTAATTGTTTTCTTGGTTTATACAGTAATTGGGGCAAGCTGTCGTCTGTACTTACAGACACACTTTAAAATTAGATTTCTTTTTACACTAGGACCTCTTTTCTGCTAGCTCTGCTCATCTGGACCACTAGTATTCTACTCTGCTAGTCATTTTAATGCCGTTGTTTTTATCTCTGATGACAGATGAGCTCACTAAACAGGTACACTTTGTGAAAACAATTGGTTACCAGGGATCAAGGGAGAAAGGCTCTTTTCAAGACAGAAGAGCGCCGGAGAGCGTGGACTGGGTGTTTCTTTTTCAGTGGTGGGTAACTGGCCCTTGAATAGTGCTGAGTCAAAGGAAAACCACCAAGCCCAGAACCCTCACAGCAGGTAAAGCGTGTCCTGTTAAGAGAAAGCCACTTCAACAACACTAAGACGTCACAGCACCAGAGTGCTGCTAAGGCAGTTCCAATGATGACATACGTGCTGTTTAAATGTTAATCTTTACAAAACATTGACCAAGCAATACATGGAGCATAAGATGAATAAAGAGTTGTAGAGGACTAAAGATTGAGAAATTAAGAAATTATTTTTAAAATTTATCTTTGATGTATATTTGCCAATATAAAAATAGATAAAAATCTATAAAATTATTAAAATGTATTATGTTACAATTCTAAATTTTCTTTGATACCTAAATCACATATTAACACTAAGTTAGGCAGTGAAAAAGATGATTAAGCTGCCCCGTAATATCTATTTGAGTTACACCCTATCTTCTCTGGAATTTTATCTCTGACCAGCTTGATCCACATACAATCTCTCTTGAATACACCTAGAAAGAGGAAGTATAAAACCTTCCCATGGGCATTATTTTGTTATTTTTCTTATTTTTGTTGTTGTTGTTTGTCCCTGGGCCAGATTGTTTTTTATTCTCTAGAATATAGATGACTTCTTTTCTCTAGGATGTAGAGATGACAGCGTGGTTTTTAGAATTAAGCTACAAAACGTAAATGAAAATAAATGAGTGCCAAAAACTTCTCGTTCTAGGAATGTGGAAGAAAAAAGAGAAATGCTCAGCAAACAATCTAGAAATATAGTATGAGAAATAGCAAACATCCTTATAGCTGAGTTTGCAAAAAGGAGAAATCCCAGCTGATAAGAATTGAAAGGACAGGCTGGGTGCCATGTGTCATGCCTGTAATCCCAGCACTTTGGGAGGCTGAGGTGGGCAGATCACCTGAGGTTAGGAGTTTGAGACCAGCCTGGCAAACATGGTAAAACTTAGCTGGGCATGGTGGTCAGCTCCTGTAATCCCAGCTACTCAGGAGGCTGAGGAAAGGATAATTGCTTGAACCTGGGAGACAGAGGTTACAGTAAGCTGAGATCATGCCATTGCACTCCAGTCTGGCACCAAGAATGAAACTTGAAGGAAGGAAAGAAGGAAGGAAGGAGGGAGAGAGGGGAGGGAGAGAAATGCAAGGACAAAACACAACACAAAACAGAAATGCAAGGAAAACATACAACACAAAACAGTGTAAACAGAAGCTAACCTTGCCATCAGATACTGTGGGCTTCATATTTCTAGGGCTTCTTCTCTGTTGCCCACATGTAGAAAGCAGAGGAGGCCTTTTATACTCACATAAAATGAATAATTGGAATTGAGATCCCTACATAATGTCTGAACTCATACATGACTCATTTTGCAGAAGAGTAATCTAGGAATAGTTGCTTGTCTCTGACTGGCTTGGAGTGATGAAAACATCTCTTAAGATTCTGTAACCAGAGGTCTCTGCTTTATGCTTGCTTAACATACACACACACACAGGAATGATCAGTTCTATCTAATGATTACTTCAACAAAAGAAAGAGAAAGACAAGGTGAAAAATTAATTGGTTCTATGCCTTTAAAAATGTCTTAAAACCATTATTAGTTAAAGAGGGAGGTAAAGAGTACTTCAGACAAAAAGGAAGACATATGCAAAGGTCCTGGGTTGGAGAAAATAGGGCACATTTGAAGAATCAAATGAGTTCTCATGAAAAAAGAAGTGAGACACCAGGAGATACTAGAATTGGAGTGGTTGAAGACAGAAAAAGTGCAAACAGCCAAAAATAAGCAGAGTTGCATAAAGTGAACAAAATTTGGAAACTGATACATCTGTCCATGACCAATTATTAAAGGTGTTTTGATGGGCTACTGCATTTCATAAAATGAGAGATCATCTTATTATTTTAGACACATCTGTGGCAAAGGACTACATGAATGCCATTGTCATTTTTTGAATCCAAACCCTAGGTCCTTGAGCTAGAACTAACAATACTATACATAATTCCTGGGCAACTTTCTAGACTTATTCTTGCCTTGAACAGAATGGGTACTGTGGTAGGTAGGCTGTCTTCCCTAAATATGCCCATTTCTTAGTCAAAAAATCTATGACTATATTTCCTTACATGGCAAAAGGGACTTTGTAGATGTGATTAAATTAAGGATCTTTTGATGGGGAGGTTGTCTTGGGTTATCCAGGTAAACACAGCATAATCACCAAAGTTTTTCTGTTTTGTTTTGTTTTTATTGTACTTTAGGTTCTGGTGTACATGTGCAGATCATGCAGGATTGTTGCATAGGTACATACATGGCAAGGTAGTTTGCTGCCTCCATCCCCCTAACACCTATATCTGGCATTTCTTCCCATGTTATCACCCCCAAGCTCCCCACTTCCCGCTGTTCCTCCCCTAGCTCCCCCAACAGACCCCAGTGTGTGATGCTCCCTTTCCTGTGTCCATGTGTTCTCACTGTTCAACATCCACCTGTGAATGAGAACAGGTGGTGTTTGATTTTCTGTTCTTGTGTCAGTTTGCTGAGAATGATGGTTTCCAGATTTATCAATGTCCCAGCTGGAAAAAAATACCTTAAACTTCATATGGAACCAAATGAGAGCCCACATAGCCAAGACAATCCTAAGCAAAAAGAACAAAGCTGGATGCATTATGGTACTTGACTTCAAACTATACTACAATGCTACAGTAATCAAAACAGCATGGTACTGGTACCAAATCACCAAGGTTTTTTATGAGAGGGGAGCATTTTAGACAGAGTCAGAGGAGACATGACAATGGGAGAAGAGATTAGAGTGATACTGCCACAAACTTTAAAAAAAAAAAAAGGCAGCTTCTGGAAGTGGAAAAAGGCAAGGAACTGATTCTCTCCTATAGCCCTCAGGAGGAATACAGCCCTGCTGACTGATTTAGATTTCTGACCTCCAAAACTGTAATATAATAAAGGTGGATTGCTTGAAGTCACTAAATTTGAGGTGATCTGTTAAAAAGAAAACAGACATTGGAAACTAATACAGATATTTAGCATAAGTTGAATGAAGGGATAAGGGTAAGTTAATTACAAAGATTTTTGAATAGCTAATTTTGATAAACACATCCAAGTCCACAGTTACACAGTTCAACAATACAGATGTGTGCTGTCTAATACAGTAGCCACTAGCGACATGTGGCTGTTGAGGACTTGAAGTGTGACTAGTTCTAATTGAGACAGGCTTAAAGGGTAAAATACACAGTGGATTTATTATATGTAGTATGAAAAAATGTAAAATATCTCAGTAATGAATTTATAGCAGTTATATGTTGAAATAGTAATATTTTGGATAGATTGAGTTTAATTAAACATATTGTTGAAATGGGTTTCACCAATCCTTTTTAATTTTTTTAATGTGGTTACTAGGATATTTAAAATTACCTATGTAGAAGGTGGATCAGGATGGCCAACTAGAAGCCTCCATCAATTGTCCTCCTTGCAGAAATACCAAATTCATCAGCTATCCACACAAAATCACCTTCATAAGAACAAAAAATCAGCTTATATACCAGCTTGGCCACAGAGTAAGGGAAAGCACCAAGCAGGCTTTGGGGGTCCCCAGTTTAGGCCTTGGCTCTAGAACAATATTTCTGGACCTGCCCTGGGACAGCGAGGAGTCCACTACCCTAAAGGCAGTGTCCTAAGCCTGACAGCTGTCACCACAGGTTAACTGAAGAGCTCTTGGTTATTGAATGAACCTTGGTTGTAAGCAGGCCGTATTTACTGTGGGCATGGAATGGTGGTGACCATGAAGAGAAATTCCTCTGTTTATGGAAAAAGAAGATAAGAAGGAGAACTGTGATTTGTGGTTTTGGTGCCAGCTCAGCCATACTGAAATAGAGAACCAGGTAGATTCCTAAGGGCTCCAATTCCAGGCTCTGGTTCTAAAACAGCATCTTCAGACTTGCTCAAGAACAGGGGTAGCTCAAAGCCATGAAGAAAATGACTCAAGCCTGGCTAGATTCATCACCTGCTGATTGTAGAAGGGCCTTGAGGAAACGTAGGTGATAACCAGGCAGTAGTTACCAGGGGCCATGAGCAAGACCCAGTGCTGTGCTGGCTTCAGATCTGTCGTGGCCGTAGGGGTGTTTGTGAGTGTCACCCCTCCCCTAGCACCAGGTAGCTCAGGACAGAGAGAGAGTCTGTTTTGGAGAAAGTAAGGGAAGAGAACAAAAGTCTCTGCTTGGTACTCCAGATAATTATTCCAGATTTTACCCAAGTTCAACAGGGTGATACCTCTATGAGTCAGCAAGAGCCACATCATTACTGGGCTTGCAGTGTTCACTAATGCAGATACAGCTGCTGTGACTGAAAACTTAGATCACAACACCCAAGTCCCTTTGAATACCTGGAAAGCCTTCCCAGAAAGGACAATACAAACAAGCCCAGACCATCATGACTACAATAAATTCAAAACTCTTCAATGCCCAGACACCAGTGAACATCTATAAGCATCAAGAACATCCAGGAAAATATGACCTCACCAAACAAACTAAGTAAGGTACCAGTGATCTATCCAGGAAAGACAGAGACTTATGAACCTTTCAGATGAAGACTTCAAAATAGCAGTTTTGAAGAAATAAAAGAATCAGGATAACACAGAGAAAGAACTCAGAATTCTATTATATAAATTTAACAAAGACATCGAATTAATTTTAAAGAATCAGGCAGAAATTCTGGAGCTGAAAAATGCAGTTGATATACTGAACAATACATCAGAGCCGCTTAGCAGTGGAATTGATCAAGTAAAGGAAAATATTACTGAGATTAAAGACAGGCTATTTGAAAATATACAGAAGCGACAAAAGAAAAAAATAAAGAATGGCTACAAGGTCTGGAAAATAGCCTCATAAGGGCAAATCTAAGAATTATTGGCCTTGAAGAGGAAGTAGAGAGAGTGATTAGGTTAGAAAATTTGTTCAGTTAATAATAGAATTTCACAAACAGAGAAAGATGTTAACATTCAAGTAGAAGAGGGTTATAGAACACCAAGGAGATTAAATTCAAATAGGACTACCACAAGACATTGAATAACCAAACTCTCAAAAGTCAAGGATAAAGAAAGAAACTTAAAGGCAGAAAAAAAAGAAGAAGAAGAAAAGAAAGAAAAAGGAAAGAAAGAAAAAGAAAAAAAGAAAAAACAAGCTGAGGTATTTCACCATCAGGCCTGTCCTACAAGAAATGCCTTCAGAAATCTTCCAGAGGTACAAAACTCACTGGTAATAGCAGGTCCACAGAATAACAGAATATTTTAAGACCATGATTGTGATGTATAAACTACTCATGTCTTGAGTGGAAAGATTAACATATGAACCAACGAAAATTAACAAGTACAACAGCTTTTCAAGACTCAGATAGTACAAACAAACAGAAATAACAAAGTTAAAAAGTAGAGAAAAATTGTTAAAGTGTACACTTTTTATTAGCTTTCCATTTGTCTGTTTGTTGTTTATGCAATCAGTGTTAACTTGTCATCAGGTTAAAATAATAGGTAATAGGATATTATTTGTAAGCCTCATGGTAGCCTCAAAAAACATACAACAGGTGCAGAAAAAATTGAAACATACCATCAGAGAAAATCATCTTCACTAAACGGAAGACAGGAAAATGAAAAAAGAAAGATTAAAAATCAAAAAACAATAGAAAACAAATAACAAAATGGCAGGTATAAGTTCTTACTTATCAATAATAAAACTGAATGTAAAGAGACTAAATTTCCAATCAAAAGACATAAAATAGCTGAGTGGATTTTAAAAAAGTCCCAATGGTCTATTGACAACAACAACAACAATAAAAAATACACTTCACCTATAAAGACACACGGACTGAAAATGAAGAGATAAAGATAGTTAATGCCAATGGAAACAAAAAAGAGCAGCAGTAGTTATTCTTATATCAGAGAAATGAGATTTCAAAACAAAACTATAAAATAGACAAAGAAGGTCATTATATATAATGATAAAAGAGCAAATTCAGCAAGAGAATATAATAGTTGTAAATATTGGAGCACCCAGATATGTAAACCATATATTATTAGAGCTAAAGGGAGAGACAGACCCCAATGCCATAAAAGTTAAAGACTTTTAACACCCCACTTTCAGCATTGGACAGATCATCTAGACACAATATCAACAAAGAGACATCCGATTTAATCTGCACTATAAACCAACTGGACCTAATAGATATTTACAAAACATTTCATTCCATGGTTGCACAATGTACATTATTCTTCCCAGCATGATAATTATTCTCAAGAATAGACCATATTTTGGGCCACAAAAGAGTCTTTACAAATTAAAATAATTGATATTGTAGCAAGTATCTTCCCTGATCACAACGGAAAAAAAACTAGAAATCAGTAACAAGAGGAATGGAGAAAACTATAAAAATATATGGAAATTAAACAAAATGCTCCTGAATGATTAGTGGGTCAGTGAAGAAATTAAGAAGAAAATTTAAGGGCTGGGCATGGTGGCTCATGTCTGTAATTCCAGCACATTGGGAGGCCAAGTCCAATGGATCACTTGAGCTCAGGAGTTCTAGACCAGCCTGGGCAACACAGTGAAACCTTGTCTCTACAAAAATCCAAAAATTAGTCAGACATTGTGACACATGCCTGTATTCCCTGCTACTTTAGAGGCAGAGGTGGAAGGATCTCTTGAGTCTGGGAGACAGAGGTTGCAGTGAACTTAACCATAATAAAAAACCTCCCCCCAACCAAAAAAAAAAAAAGGACTAGGACCCAATGGCCTCACTGCTGAATTTTACTAAGCATTTCTTAAAGAATTAATACCAATCCTACTGAAACTACTCTGGAAAATAGAAGAGAAGGGAATACTTCCTTCCAAACTCATTATTTTAGACCAGAATTACACAGATATCAAAATAAGACAGACACAAAAGAAAAATAAAATGGTAGGTCAAAATCCATTAAAAAAAGTTGATGTAAAATCCTCAACAAAATACTAGCAAATTGAATTCAACAACACATTAAAAAAGTTTATTCATTATGACCAACTGGGATTTATCCCAGCGATGAAAGGATGGTTCAACATATGCAAATCAATTGATGTGATACAGTGTGTCTACAGAATGAAAAAAACACAAAATCATTTCAACTGATGCTAAAAAACTGATGCTGGTAAAATTCAACATTCCTTAATGATACAAACCCTTAAAAAATTGGATATAGAAGGGACACATTTCAACAAAATAAAAGCCATATATGACAGACTCACAGCCAGTATCATACTGAATGGGAAAAACCAGAAAGCCTTTCCTCTAAGATCTGGAACAAGACAAGGATATCCACTTTCACCACTTCTATTCAACATAGTGCTAGAAGTACTAACCAGAGCAATCAGACAAGAGAAAAAGATAAAGGGCAAACAAATTGGAAAGGAAAAGTCAAATTATACTTGTTTGCAGATGTATGATCTTATATAAGGAAAATCCTAAGGACTCCACCAAAAAAATGATTAGAACTGATAAACTATTCAGTAAAATTGCAGAATACAAAATCAATTTACACAAGTCAGTAACATTTCTATATGCCAACAGCAAATAATCTGAAAAAGAAATTAAGAATGTGATCCTATTTACAGTAACTACAAATAAAATGAAACACCTAGGAATTAATTTAATGAAAAAGTGAAAGATCTCTACATTGAAAACTCTAAAACATTGATGTTTCAATGTAAGACATTGAAGAGGACAGAAAAATATGAAATGACAGCCCATATTCACAGATTGGAAGAATCAATATTGTTAAAATGTTCATACTACCTAAAGCAATCTACAGATTTATTTCAATCCTTATCAAAATACCAATGAAGGTCTTCACAGAAATAGAACAAAACAATTCTTAAATTGATATGGAACCACAAAAGACCTAGAAAAGCCAGCGTTACTGTGGGCAAAAAGGGAAAACCTGCATAAATCAGATTACCTGACTTCAAATTGTACTATAAAGCTTTAGTAACCAAAACAGCATGATACTGGCATAAAAACAGGCACATAAACCAAAAGAACAGAATAGAGAACCTATAAATGAATCTACACATCTACAAGGCAATTTATTTTCAACAAGTGTGCCAAGAACATACATTGGGGAAAGGATGGTCCCTTCAATAAATAGTGGTGGGGAAACTGAATATCTCTATGTAGAAGAATCAAACTAGAACCCTCTCTTGCCAAATACAAAAAAAAAATCAAAATAGATTAAAGACTTAAATCTGAGACCTCAAATTATGAAACTACTGCAAGAAAACACTGGGAAAATTCTCCAGAACATTGGACTGGGTAAAGATTTCTTGAGTAATACCCAACAAGCACAGGTAACCAAAGCAAGAATGGACAAATCAGATCACATCAACTTAAAATGCTTATGAACAGCACAGGATACAATCAACAAAGTGAAGAGAAAACCCACAGAATTTGAGAAAATATTTGCAAACTGCCCATCTGACAGATGATTAACATTCAAAATATATAAGGAGTTCAAACAACTCTAGTAGAAAAAAATATAATAATACAATGAAACAATGGGCAAAAGATATAAATAGACATTTCTCCAAAGAAGACATACAAATGGCAAACAGATAACTAAAATATAATTCGATTGCTTGTAACATAAAGAACAAAGTGATAGATATCCCATTTACACTGATGTGATTATTATGCATTGTATGACTATATCAAAATATCTCATATGTCCCATAAATATATAATAAATAGTAGGTATGATATAGTCATACCTACTAGGCACACATAAAAATTGAAAATAAATAAAACTAAAAACTACCTATGTGACTAGTACCAGTTTTCTATTATATAGTACTGATGTAAACATTTCCACAATAGCTCTGTACTTCAGACATCTTTACAGATTTAGACATTCTATAAACTCAGCATTAACCTCAAAATGAGATAGCATAGACATTTAGGAAATGCTGTGAAACAAGTAAGTTCATGTATAATACATAAGTATGTTCTAGCTCAGAGTATACATATGGGTATTTTTACATACATTAAAATCATTAAAATAACCATTTTTCTGTGACATTTCAGTCATTATCAATTTTAAATTCTAGTGCTCTTTGAAATTTTGATATAAATATTGACTTTTCAATCTCTTGTTTTGCTTCTCTGGATATGGCATTATTTTTCTCTTTTCCAGGCTAAACAAACCTCCGCTGAATTAGAATAATGCATCTGAGAGAATAAAGAATGCTTTTGTTCATCTTGGCAAATACTTTGCACTGATTTAACAATGTTCACTGTTGCATATGTGGCAAGAGAACAAACTGAATACTAACATAAATCAATAAAATAAATATATTAACTGAATACTAGAAATATTAGGAAACATAAATTTTAGCAAGTCCCTTTATATTCTGAGCTTTTGAATCTCAATCAGTTGAAATATTTCTTGTTATATTTCATAATTCTGTAAAGCTCATTAAAATCAGCCTAAGTTATTCTTGCTGCTTAGTAAATTGCTTTTATTTTACTTAATTAAGTACCAAAAATTCTACCATATTTTACAATAATGTGTAACTATGTATTATTTAGTGTGGATCATAAAGAATAAATAAAATTTCAGAGAAGAAATAATAAGTTATAGTTGCAATCAAATCATAGTTTGGACCTTGAATAAATGAGAGGTGCATTTGAAAGTCATTTCCATGGCAGCCCATTTGTCGATTAAATTTATCTCACCATGAAAATATAGAGCCACAATTATCATTATTCATGTAATGTATGGGAATTCATTCCAAGTGTCACATCTGTCTCTGTCTCCCATCTGCATTTATTCCAAATGCATTTAAAGGACAATTGTTCCAAAAGGATAACTTAAAAATCAGCTTTCAAGTTTTAATTTTATTTGGAAAATCAGATAAGAATCCAAATATCTTTGTCCACAAAATAAGTCCAGCAAATATTATTTCACCACATTCAAAGGGTCTAAGTCCTAATTGAAATTATTACAAACTTTTGTTCTAGTCAAGGTTTATTAACATAAACCTTTCATTTATATTAAAGGTGTTAAATATTTTGGATTGCCTCTGTTATAACCACCCATATTCACTACAAAGCCAACTTGGTACACAGACTGAAAGAAGATTTTTAAATTGCCAGAGAGTTTTGCTTCTGTTTTTTAATTTGCTTTCATTAGGAAAGCAAGCAATAAAGTATAACTTTTATATGAGCTCCAGTGAATAGTAAGTAAGAAATTAAAGTGCATTGGTAAAATAAGAACTTGTATATTGAGGATAAAAGGCTAATGGATGAATGTTGGGTTATCATGGTTTTAAAGGAATGTCAGAAAGACAGGTGTACATACAGGAAGGTAAGAGAAAAAGAAGCCTAAAGAGTAGAAAGAAGCCCAGAGAAAAAGGGCCGTGTCACAGAAAACCGAAAAGCATAGCAGCATAACTTTGAGTTACATATCACAAAGCCATTAGGTAAGATAAGGACTTAAAAAGGTCTATTAGATATAGAAATTTGAAGCTATGTAGTGACATTTTATTGGCAGAATGAAATTTTTTGTTGGAAATTCAAAGGAAGGAAGTCAGATTATGATTAGTAGATACAGACTCTTGAAAGCTTTCAGAAGAATATTTGTCTATACCATGTGTATTTATATAAGGTTTCTTATGTTAATTTTCAAAAGTACAGAAGCCAAAAATATAATTATTGGTATTATTTTACCACCTGCTTCTCTCTCTTTTTTATTGCAGAAACTCTTTCAGAAAAAAAAGATGTTATTGAGTTGTCAACATCTCAGTATATTACAACATATTTTAGACTCTGTTTTTCTTTTTTAAATTAACCTCCCCCATGTAAGAGAGCAATAGAGAATTTGGCATGGGAGAGTTAAGTTGGCTCTACACTGAGATATGTGTCACTTTGTGGAAATCTCTATTTTCTAAGAGAAATGTAGGTTTTTAATAGTTTTATGAAAACTCAGTAACAGGCTTCTATCCGTTATAAAAAGTTCTGTAATACTAAATTAAAATTGAAAATATTTATTTGGCACTCATTGTGTTTTAAAATATATTTTGTTTTATCCACCAAAAGAATCTGGAAACAAAGGCATCAATACCAACAAGCACATCTATAAACAGATCTAGGTTTTTAAATATCATTATCTGTGTAAAGGAACCCAAAATTCTTGAAGACGTTATGTCTGGCCTGGCAATATTTAGGTGACACTGGGGCATCTTATTTTGCCAGAAAGAAAAGGGATATCCAAGACTAACTGAAATGTATCAAGGAGACACAGAAGCCAGCTTGAATAGGTTTCTTCTGTGAACATTTTGAGAGTTGAATATCAAAAATGTATGGATGGCCAGACATACTGGCTCAGGCCTGTAATCCCAGCACTTTGGGAGACTGAAGTGGGCAGATCACCTGAAGTCAGGAGTTCGAGACGAGCCTGGCCCACACAGTGAAACCCTGTCTCTACTAAAAATACAGAAACTGGGTGAGCCTGGTGGGCGATGCAGGTCTGTAATCCCAGCTACTTGGGAGGCTGAGGCAGGAGAATATCTAGAACCCAGGAGGCAAGGTTGCAGTGAGCCGAGATCATGCCACTGCACTCCAGCCTGGGCAATAAAACAAAACTTCGTCTCAAAAAAAAAAAAAAAAAAAATTACAGACTCTAATTGATTTTAAAATACTGAGTGAACAAAAATCCAAGAATCAATAAAAAATGAGAAGGAAAAGAAACTAATTTACCATCATTAGAGTAGACTATTTCACCAAGGCTTTCCTCCGAAAATTTGATAAAGTTAAAATCTACCTAGTCTTTATATAAAGAAATGAGTTCCTTGTTTGATGAAGAAAATCTCTTTATAGAAAAATGCCAGCAAATATATTGTATTAGTCTATTCTTGCACTGCTATAAAGAAGTAATTGAGCCTGAGTAACTTATAAAGAAAAGAGATTTAATCGGCTCATGGTTCTGCAGGTTGTTCAAGAAGCATAGTGGTAGAGGCATTTGCTTCTGGGGAGGCCTCAGGAGGCTTCCAATTATGGTGGAAGACAAATAGGGAGAAGCACTCCACATGCCAGAGAAGGAGCAAAATAGAATGAATGTGGAGATGCTGCACACTTTGAAACAACCTCAACGTAGGAAAACACCATCATGGGAATAGTACTAAGCAGGGATGGCACTAAACTATTCATGAGAAATCCACCCCCATGATCCAATCACCTACCACCAAGCCCTATCTCCAACACTGGGGATTACAATTCAACCTAAGATTTGGTAGGGATACAGATCCAAAGCATATCATAGATATTATACATAACGTTACAATTTTGAAAAAAAAACATAATTTTGCAATTCACAGTAAAGTAATTGATTCAGGCAAGGATCATCAATTGCTACAACTGTTAGGAACAAAAAGTTGCTGGAGAAAGAATGCAAAAATGCACAATGCAAAAAAAATCCCTCTTTCTTTACCAGGTACACACATTTTTAAACCTGTAGGGGGGTATGTGTGTGTGTGTGCGTCTGTGTATGTGTGTGTGTGTGTATTTGCATCTTTATAATGAAAGTGTGTGTGTGTGGGTGTAAGTGTGTATCTGTATAATGAAAATATAAGTTCATATAATCCCTTTAGAGGTATGACCAAATTTAGCACCACTAGTAGTCTCAATAAATGTGCTTAACCCAAACAGATTTAAGGCATTAGACCTAATTTTGAGTTTATTAAAAATAAAGGTAACACAAAAAAATACTATGACATGATGCAGAAACAGTTAGACATATCTGAAATGTGGAATACTCAACAAAAGTACTAATCTGGTCATTTAGAAGAGTCAATTTCATTGCAAAAATGTGAAGGAACTCTTTCTGATTATAAGATATGTAACAACCAAGTGCAATATTTGAACCTTGACTATATTGTGATTTGGAGGAAGAAAAGATAATAAAATATGTTATTAATTTATGATAATACATTTGAGATAATTGGAGAAAACAAGCTGGCCTTACTAAAGTTTTATTGAATAATATCATAAATATTAGTTTTGATATTAAATACTACTGAGAAGTTATTTTTCTTAGCTATGACACTGACATTATAACTAATGTGGTGGAATACCCTGTTTGAAACAGTTAGGGATGAACTATTCTAACATTTCTAACAACGTTTTTATATTGGAAATGTTTTTATTGAAACATTTTATAATAAAGCTGGGGAAATAATTTTAAAATAACTGCTGAAAATTCTTAAATGTATATGCCCAGTCCAAATTACTCTCTCTACTTCAGATGCACATTATCAACTGCCTTTTCAAAATCTCAACTTAGTGAATAAACATTTCCAACTGTCCATGGCCAAACATGAACTCCTGATCTTTGATTCCAAAAGATATCTACCTGCAATCTTTCACATCTCAGATGAGTGGAATTCTTTCATTCCAGTTCCTCATACTAAAATCTTAGAAAATACCCTTAATATCACATTTCTAAAACTCCATTTCCAATACGCCAGGAAATCTTGTAGGCCCTAAAGTCAAAATGTATTCAGAATCTCAGTGTTCACTATTACCACTCTTGCCCAACCCATTGTCTCAAACTCTTACTCAGATTCCTGGAATAGCCTCCTAAATGCCTAATTTCCCTCCTTGCTGATTTGGAGTCTATTCTTAACCCAACATCCAGAGACATCCATGTCATGGTTCAGTGGTCCAGGGCGAGCAGGGAAGTTCTGCCAGGTAAAACATAAGACTTTACAGTAGTTGCATTTGTTGCCATTGCATAGCCAGTGAAGATGGAGAGAAAGTCCAGTAAAAGGATCTTTTATGAAATGACCTAATAATTTCATATATCAATTCTTTTCCTATACCATTAGCCAAAATTGGTCACATGGTGACAGCTAGCTATAGAAGTGACAAGGAGACACAGTTGTGTGGGTGGATGATAATGAGTCTAGCTAAATATCAGAGTATCTGTTTCTAAAAGAAAGCATGGCAAACCATAAACTAGGAGAAGTTAGAATAACCCTCAATTCAATGTTGTTGCCATGTAAGCATCCATGCAGTTATTGCATCCAGCCCCCAATCCAAGATTTTGTGATGTGCAATCTTCTTTATCATGTCTGAATTTGGCTCTATATAACTGTAATAAAGTAAGCATTCAGAAAAAGAAAAGAATGGGAAACACAAAGTAGTCAATGTTCCACAGCAGTTATGAAACCGTGATTAAAAGAAGTCACAATGACTCCCTACCTTGGCTCTGAGGTCGATTCCTTGGTTCATCTATCCTGCTCCTCATGATTTCTGCTTTCTGGCCTTAACTCTTTAATCCATTGTTCACCATGCCCTCTGCTCCACTCCCTGGTGACATCCTTCTTCTTCATCATATATGATCAAAACTGAAGTAAGATGAGTTGGAGAATGCTCCCTCTTTGGGACTGGGCAGTTTTCATAGCCCACTTTCTCCCAATGAAGGTTTGAAGACTGAAGTGTTGTTCAGGGATATCACAAACTTCTTTTGTGTCAATTTCCTTTCTGTAGCCATTTGCTAAACATATAAGGAGTAGCCCGTATACAGAATCATTCTGAATTTTGTCAACTGGTTTCCTCAGAGCTACAATCTCAGGAGCACATGATCTGCCTTCCACACTATGTCAACAAGTTTTACTAAACATTTTGCCACAGCATAATTACATTCTCCAGTTTCCCAACTCACAATATTTGTGAATTTTCCATCTGCAACTTTATCCATGTTACACATGATCATTGTTCTTATAGTAGTATCCTACTTACAGGAATCATTTTTTATTTTCAGGAAATGGCTAACAATTTGAGACCCAATAAAAGTACCCACCCCTTCCCCCCCTAAAAAAAATACAGTGTTTTTTTTTTAATAAGAAAAACATTTTTGTCTCTAATATAGTAGTTTAGAAATGAACAATCCAAAATTGGCTGAGAGGTTTTTGATCATACCCTAAGTCATTACCATTATCCAGCTAGCAGAGAAGAGAAAATACAGTCTAGAATGCCCATGAAATTGTACACATCGTTGCTTACACTCACCTAGTACTGATATAGATTTAGTCACATGGGCACACACGATGCAATTATGCAACAACAACAATAAAAAAAATGGTAGCAGGGTTCTCACATACTCACCTAAAATACTTGATTTCCATTACCAAAAGATGAGAGGGAAACAGTTAATTGATGTGTATCACAATTAACTTTGTGCCTGTTACTCTACCAGACAATAGAGATAAAATAGACAAAAATTGAGCAATATGTAATTTCTACCACTATGGACTAACTGAACTTCAGGGGAAGCAGTATATAACTTTAGGGGTGCTCAAGGGAGCACCTCTATATTTTAATAATTGAATAAAACATTAGCTTTTGGGTAAAGTCATTGTCCATCTTTTAAATGAGAGATGGATTAAAGATTTGTTCCTGCTAAGTGGGGAAGTAAGTAGGCTTTGGGCAAAAAAGTGGAGAGAAACAGATTGCTAGAAAAGAAGCAAAGGAGAATAGAAAAGAAGAAACATTTAATTGAGGACAAATTAATAAGTGAACAAACATATCTTCATGCCTAGAAGAAAGAAATAATTACAAAGGTGCAGTGGACATAGGGTGAATTTATATCCAGATATCGAAGAAAGATAAATTAAAATGAGAGTACTACTGGATATTTTGTTATTAGGCCAAACTGGCTTTGCCTTTTGCAGTAGATTCTTTGTTGTCCTATCCAGATCTCTCCTTCAGAATCCAGGCATACAATGCTATAGCTGATGAGAAAGTTGATCACAGGTGGCTCCCAGGTGTGTCTCCTTCCAGACTGTCCCCACCTAAGGGTGCTGCCTCAGTTCAATTTACAAGCCCTGCTTAAGGGCTTTGAATAACTTGGGGAAGGTCATAATACAAAGGCCAAACTCTTTGACAAAATTTGAGACTAAAGAGCCATCCTCGCCCCAGAGATTACCCCCACACACTGAGACACACACTGAGAATAGGATGAGACCTCCATTTTAATTACATTGCGACTTAAATTCTCCCTTTAACCAATCAGTCCTGCTTGTCCCAGTCCTTTAGAGTTGTTCCCGAATACACTCTCCTATTAACCTTCTGTATATAAAACTCCAATTTAGACTCTGTTTCCATGGAACACGACCTAAGAGAACTTTGAGCTTCCCATCAGTCACTGAACTGATGTAGGATAACTCGTGACGTTAAGAACTGAGCTCTACCTGCCTCA
The DNA here is from genome assembly GCA_963574635.1 of Cheracebus regulus. NCBI lineage: Eukaryota > Metazoa > Chordata > Mammalia > Primates > Pitheciidae > Cheracebus > Cheracebus regulus. The sequence continues at coordinate 66,792 of CAUYQU010034690.1, read as the reverse complement.
ATTTGAAAACAGGAATTTCTTTCACACATTATGTAGCCCTAAAAATGGGTAAGTGCAATAATATTTTCCCATTAGGATCTCACATTGTTTTACAGTCATTTTCAAGGCCATAATAACCACCAAATTGGGATCTGGCAATAACTGCATAAATTTTCATCTGGTTACAAAGAGTTGCAGAATTCTAGAGTGTTATATTTACAACATACCATGGCAATCATCTAAATTATACTGTGATAAATTAAGACCCTTAGTTCAGTTGTGTGATAGCTTAGTACACATCACTTACTGGCTTAGCTTTCCTCGCTCTGCCTTCTTCTGAAAGTCGGGGGTCACGTCTAAGTCGCTGTCATCATCCCATTTTCTATTCAGTATTTTGCATGCAATACTTTCTTAAAAACTGTTTATAGAGCTTAGAAAATCTGGAGGAGGGACAACTAAAGTGAACAAATAAAAATTGGTGAGCCATTCTAGATTCTAGTTATCTCCCATATTAAATTAGTGATTTGCATTTTAAATCCTAAGGCCTACATGCCCTTGTAATTTGTATGCACTTCTTCTTTTACATTTCTACTGCTTTGGTAAGGATGTTTATAATTTTATAATAAAAATGTTAAAATAGCCTCCTAAGTGTTCTTCATGACATCATTTTTTAAAAATTCAATTTGCTTCATCTTTCACAACGTGGCTAGAAAGATCATTATAAAATAAGTAAATAAATGAGCAAAGAAATAAGTAAGAAGATGTCATGGCCCCACTTTATGTGCTTAGTATAGGAAAGCCAAGCTTCTTGCTTAATCATTAAGTCCTAAATATAGTGAGCTCTGCCTGCATCTCCACTATGTCCTCTGTCTTGCCCTCTCTTGCACCTGTATCAGAGTCATGCCAACTACCTTCTACCCAAATATACCGTCCCTTTTTCTTAGAATTCCCCTCCTTTTCTTTTTCTTTTTTATCTGCTTAATTCCTATTTATACTAAAACTAAATTATCATCTATTTTAAGAGATATTTTCTGATTCTTTTCTTTTGACATACAGAATTTTAAAATGTCTTCCATAATACTGTAGCTTCTTGAAAGATCAAATCATGTGTTTCATAGTTCAATAGTGAGCAACACTCTCAAATTTGGAAAACAGAAAAATAAAGATAAGAGTAAACGTCTCTGTTTCAGGTAAAGGTACTTTTGCTTATTGGAAGGCTGAGGAAGAGGATGGAGATTATGAATGTTGAATGAACCCACAGAGGGAATCCTGAAATTTTAGAACAAAATGTAAACACATACACAAGTAAATGTACTTGGTGTAGTACAACAGATATTATGAACTTCAAATTAGTTTTTGACCTGCTTTTATTCATATATATGTAGTCAATTCTTATTATTCACAGTAGTTCTGTTCTGTTGCTGCTGTAGTTGCAGTAAAGACTGACTTAGTAAATACTAAACCATTGCTCCTAGGGAAAATATAGAGTTAAGTTTTTGTGAGCCTCTGGTCACAGCATTTTTATTCACCAATAAACACATAACCTTGTTTTATATTTGTTTCTGTTTAAAAACACTTTAGTATATATTATTGCTTCAGTAATGTTGAACTCATGGTTAACAGAATTATAACTCAGGCTTGAATTAAGCTTATCTAACACATGTTTGTTCATCTTAGGACATATCCCATCCTTCTTGCCTGTAGAAACACTAGACAATACTTCAGCACTACACTCGGGAGCCATTTTCAACAGTGAAAACACAAACAAAAAGAACAAAGAATGAAAATGAGAAATATGTGGTACTGAATAGACCACAGAAAGGACAGGACCTTTCCCCACATCCTCACTGGATTCCCCATTCAATGTTTAGTCTAGCAGAGCCAAAGCCTACATGCTATTAACCAGATGTTTTGCAGAGGCCTGTAAATCCTAAAATAATGGACAGCCAGGCTGCCCTAGAAGGAAGCAGTCATGCAGACTGATCTGCTGTCTGTTTTAAACCCTGGTAGCATGAGGTAATTTATAGCCTGTCATCTCCTTTCTGAGTAGGAGGAATTATTCACATGTTATCAATGAAGGCACAATATAATGTAAAGGTTTTTTTTTCTGTTCTCCAGCCTTTTGGTTTTAGTTTCTGGCATCCTCTGAAGAGAAAAAGTAATGCCTAACAGAAAAACTGGCATAAAATGAATCCTCCGGAAATGTCAGTGGTAGTAGAGACAGTATCCAAGGAAGAAAAGGATGAAGGGAAGTAACAAAGGAGGGAGAGGAAATACAGGAGCAGGAAGGTCGGTAGTGTCAAATATTGAAAAAAAGTGGGGCCAGCACGGACTCAAAAAGCAGGACCTTTGATGTGCCAATTAAGTTATTCATAAAAAAGGAACAATTGTAGGATTGAGAGCCAGTAGCTAGACCATAAATTTTGAAAGTAAATGGGGTGATTCAGGAAATATGGTGAATTAACAACATGTATTTGAGTTTACTTTCTGGTGAAATCCCAAAAATCCTGAAATCCCACTGAAATATCAAGCAATATTTAAGGCATAAATCTACAAACATGGGGTGGGGGAAGGAGCAGGTAAATGAATAAACTAAACATTTTGAATGCTAGAACATAGATGGAACGAAGATAACTGATATAGCAGCACAGAGAGAGCCAAACCCTAGGACTTCTATGGGAAGAGCCAGGGACCAACTTGAGGAACAGACAGCACTAGGTAACTCTAGGAGTGGTTGGTGAAATAAAATGGTGTGTGTATGTATGTGTGTGTGTGTGTGTGTGTGTTTAGAGAAATGATCTTCTTTCTAATCACACGAGTTCTATCTAGGAAAACAACTCCTTCTAAAATGTCTTGCAAATACCTCTTCTATTTTAGCATACCTCTGAGCAGACAATGGCAGGTTTACACTCTGGAGAGATTAAAGCTGAGAATCTATCAAGGTTCAGACAGAGAAGCAGGGTGACTATGAGTGTTATGCAATTAGGTGTGTGACATGGCAACTAGACTTTACACAGCTGTGGAAGACACTGGAGAATCAGAGAAATAACCACCCACTCAATCCAAGAAGCCACATATGTCCAACAGTGAATTGGGATTGCAGAGAGGAAGATCATGGAAAGGTTTAGGGGGTGCTGTTGCTTCTAGGTAGCTCTTACCTCTATAGAGCTTCAGCAAAGCATCTAACTGAGGGCCTGACCCCTCTTGTCAGCACGGCAAATACTTTGCAAGAAACACTGAATGTGAAATTCAAGAGAGAGAGGACAAATGGGAACCTGACAAACTCTTAATGTGTGTCTGACCTATTTTCCCATGAAGAGAGCTTCACAGTGTATTGAGTGATGCTTTACTTCTTTCTTCTGAATTTTATTAAAGTTTTTTTTTTGGCCACTCTAACATAGAAGAATATAGGAAAAGAGAGTCTAGAAAACATATTTCTCAGTAACCAAGTTGACAGAAGAGGATCTCTGGACTAATGGATTGCAGAGACGGTCTAGGTTTGATATCATTTATGCAAACAGAGATCAAAGAAGTTGATGCATATAAAAGGCTGATCTCTCAGCTTTCTTTTCCCACCCTCAAAATATTAGCAGCTAGGCCTTGACTCTCCAGACTGGAGATCAGAAGAGTCTTATGAAGTCGGACTCTCAATAAAAGAAAAGCCCACATATTTGGACTTCACATGTTCTCCAACAAACGACTTAGCCCAATCTTGTTGCAGCAAAGAGATGTGTCAGCAAGACTCATCCACACACTCAGCGTTTCTAGTTAACCTTTTAGCCCACATCACTCTCAAATATGAAGAGACAACCAGGATCCCTAGGTAAGTTTGGAAAGCCTCTAACACAGAAGAGGGAGTCCAAAGCAATAGACAGAAGAAAACAACTTGCAGAAAGTTGAGACTATACAAAGAAAAGATGTACAGAAAAGGACATTTTAAAAAAAGTGTTACTGATATTTTCAAAGAAATAAGATATTATATTACATTCATTAAACAACTTTAGATACTATGGAAAAGAACTATTCGTGAAACAAAAATACATCTTATAAAAGTTAAAACTTGAGGGAAAAGAATAAAACTCAATATAGTCTTCATAGGGTACAGCTGAAGACATCTTTTAAAAGTAATCCAAAAAGACGAAGAAAGCAGAGGAAAAAAACAAACAGTGGAATCACTTAAGAAAAATTTCTAAGACTGAATATTGTTCTAATCAAAATTATAATAAATGTCTTTTGGGAGAATGATAAGTTGGAAGTTTGCACACATGTATGGAGATGTGCAGTGGGAAGAAACTAAATTCTCATCTGTAATAGTGGATAAATAGGGTCAAATCTGAAAAAAAAAGTATATATACACACACACGTATATATACACACACGTACATATACACACACACACGTATATATGTACACATATAAATAGTGGGAAACAAGAAAATAGTGGGCCAGGTGCTGTGGCTCATGCCTGTAATCCCTGCACTTTGGGAGGCTGAGGCGGGCAGATCACTTGAGGTCAGGAGTTCGAGACCAGCCTGTCCAACATGGTGAAAAGCCATCTCTACCAATACAAAAAAATAGCCAGGCTTGTTGGTGGACACCTGTAATCCTAGCTACTCAGAAAGCAGAGGCAGTAGAATCACTTAAACCAGGGAGGTGGAGGTGGCAGTGAGCTGAGATGGCGCCATTGCACTCCAGCCTGGGCAGCAGAGCGAAACTCCAACTCAGAAAATAAAAAAAGTAATACGAAAATGCTATTTAAAGATATTAACGTACATACACAAAGCGTAGTTGAAAGTGATGGTCTCTGGAAAAGAGGAAATAAGGAAGAAGGATCTGTTAATCATTTTTTGTCATAACAAATCTGGTAGAATGAGTGGCTCTCTGAACTGAGTAAATACTTAGAAATGTTGAGCCAAAAAAAGTGAATAGGTAGTGAGGAAGTAGATGTAGTCAGTTGGACTGAGTTTGACATATATAGGAAAAATACACGAATGACAATGAGACAGCCAGGTGGGTAGGGCTTCCTGGCAAAACTCCAATGGACCTGTGCTGCAAGGAACATGCACTGGGTGGAGCCTTAGAAGTTCACACTCTTCGCAGCAGGTAGGAGCCTGGCCCTTCCTTCTTCCTGTGTAGAACGTGGGATTTAAAAACTGCTAGGTGGGAAGCACACCATCAGGGGCTCTGGCTTTGTGGAGGGTCTGTGTTTACCTTTTAGCCTTTTTTTCCCCAATAAATCCCATTATTCTCGCCCTTCAAATCGTCTGCAAGCCTAATTTTTTGTGGCCATGCGTTATGGACCTGGCTCTCAGCTGAACTCAGGAAAAACTTCCCCAACAACAAGGTACTGATAGGTGCAGTGTGACAAGGAAAGGTGTGTGGGGTACTGTGAGAGTAATAGGGAAAATATATGAATATTACTAGGCTACAAGGCAGCAACCAATAGAGGTGAAGAGAATGGTTATATAGGAGAAGTGATAGTTACTAGATGGATGTACTTAAGAATTTAGGGGGCAAATCAAAGCACATTAGAAAAAGCTTACCTTGGTGAAGTATAAGAATCACAATCTCCTGAGAAAAAAAGTTAAAGAACAGAAAAGTCAAATACAAACCTGACATAAAGAAGTAGGTCTCGCTCAAGAAAGACATTGAAGCAGCCACACAAAAGGGTAAAGGAGCACTTTGTTAGTGATGGAGGCATAGACATCATTTGATTACTTTAATCACAGGGCTCAGATTGCCACACATTGTGCCTCAGTATTTTAAAATAGCCATAGATCTTCAAAAGAACATTTCCTTATGCGAAGTATCCTTAAAAATTAATATAAGAATATGTCTGATTGATCTTCCTTCCATTGCTCTCATTTTTTTTTTTCATGTCCTTCAACTCTGTCTAGGTCTCAGCTGAACATATCCACTGTTCAATATAATAACATGAATAAATTATTCTAAGAAATTAAATGAGAATTAGCTGGCTACATGGGAAGCCTCTGTTTCTAATTAGGTAATTACATTCATGTCTATTAATCTTCAGTGTTAATCGGTCTAAGGGAAACAACTAGATCAATAAACAGACAAAAGAGAACAAAATCTTAAAATATATGGGTCACTAAAATCATTTTATAAATGCTCTATATCTTAACAGAATTACATAGAAAATAAAAATTGACACGGAGATTTTATTATTAGAAATGTTAATTTTTAAAAAATAGCTTTTTTGAAATCTACTGCCTTTTTAAAAAGCTATTAATTCAGAAAATACTCTTATTCTTTGAAGCAAATGTTTATAGAATATACATGTGAATTTTGCTAGTTATGTGTTTATTTGTACCTGAATGCAAAGAGAGCATGAATAATCTTATAAATGTGGCAGGATTCCCACGAACCCCAGAAACTACTTTAGTCAAATAGCTAGAGCACAGTAGGCATTCTAACATAACAGTTTGCCTCAAGGAAGGTCAGAGTGACCTTGTCAATTGCTGAGTCTGTAAAGAAGTAATTGCCATATTAACAAAGCAAAAGGACAATCTGTCTAGGTTCAAAATAATACTGGCACAAAAGAAAATCTGTTCTTTGCCCACGTACTCATTTCCTCCTGACAGCATTCCCTAAGCTACCAACATTTTAAGCAGAGGCAAGAAGAAAATTACCATTGTTTGCTGAATGTCTATTGTGTGTCTGGCACTTTTACAGATATCATTGCAGAGTCTTGTGTCCGATCAATACTAAATAAAATGGAGATTTCTGCTAAGAAGACATTATTCACAAGCGTTATAATTAACATGTGTGTTTGTAATGAGGAAGAAATGCATGCTGCATGCAGAACTATGCAGAGTGAGAGGCTGAAGCACTGAGAAGGCCACACAACTATGTTCTAGTGTGCCAAAGAAGGACTTGCACTCATTACAAAAAATGGCCTCTACTTCCCTCCAGGTTTACATACATGAAGTAATGAGTAACTTGTAACAGACAGATCCATTGTGAGGCATAGCCAATGAAATAGGAACACCAGACACACACTCAAACACGGACACACACACACACACACACACACACACACACACACCCCTGCCATATTAGGTTTGAATGACTGAAAAACAAAATATATAAATTTTGAAGGCAGACTAAAAAAATTATGCATTACACATGAGGAACAAAGATTACAATGATAGTAGACTTCTTTTTCAGAAATCATGCAAACTAGAAAATAATAGATTCACATCTTTAAAATGTTAAAGAAAAAATAATCTATTAAACCAGAGTTCTATAGTAGACAAAATTACTTTACAAGAATAAAGAAGAAATACAATTTTTCTGGAAAAACAAAACTCTGTGAATTTATTGCCAGTAAACATAATCGACAAGGTATGAAATAGAAATTTATTCAGATAGAAAGAATATGACATCAGACAAGAAGTTGGTGTCACAAAGAGATAAGGAGAACTAAATATAAAATAAATTAAGGCAATATAATTTTTTTCTCCTTTTAAATTACTTTAAAAAAAACTGACTTGAAAGCAAAAATTGTAGCAATCTATTTAGTATTTATAGTGTACATAAAAGTTAAAAGCATAAAAACAATATTACAAAGGATAGGAGAGAAGCAATGAGAATGTATACTTACAAAACATGTGGAACATTGTAATATTATTTGAAGAAAAGCTCTAATTAATTTTAAATATACGTAATATATATTTAAGTTATATATATATATTAAGTTATATATATATATATATATATTAAAAGAGATTGTATATCCCTTAGGACAATCACTAACAAAACTTTATAAAAAGGAGATATAAATAATAAGTCAGCAGGTGATATAAAATGAGATAAAAATATGCTCAGGTAACACAAGATAAGGTATAGAAACAAAAAACAGAATAGATAAAATAAACAGAAAATATTTGTGGATATTAATTCAATCCTATTAATAATAACATTAAATAGGAATCATATACACACTCCAGTTAAAAAATAATCGTTATCTGAGTGAATAAAAAAACAAAATCAAACTACTTACCATACACAAAAAAATCAGATTAATATAAAAATAGATTGAAAGTAAAGGGATAAAGAAAGATATTCCATGCTTATACTTATCAAAAGAATGCTGAGGTAACTACATGAATGAGACAAATTATACTTCAGAATAAAGATTATTATCAAAGTTAAGCTGTGGCATTATGTTTTAAAAGAGGAGTCAATTTTCTGAGAGTACATGATACTTCTAAATGTGTATGTATTTAGGAAGACTGTTTAAAATACATGAAGTAAAACTGATAGAGCTAAAAGTAGATGTCCATATGCAAAAAAAATCATAGAAATTTCATAACTTTTACGAAAATTATTTTAAATAGATCATAGATCATAATTACTTAAAAATTGTTTTAAATGTGTTGTACATCATAAAGGTAAAATATAAAACTATAAAACTTTAGATAAAAACAGGAGAAAAATTGCATGACCTTGGTTTGGCAACTTTTTTTAGATATAATGCCAAAGCATAATTTATAAGAGAAAAAAATAACAAATGATATCCTGCCAAAATTTAAAACTTTTGCACCAAAAAAGATACTACTAAGATAAGTAAAAGCCACAGACTAAAATAATATCTAAAATATATAAAAATTCTAAGAACATCTAAAAAAGGGGAAAAAAACAAAGTTCTCAGCAAAAAAAAGAAAATATACAAATAAAAAATAAACATATGAGAAGATGTTCAAACTCACTAGTCATTAGAAAAATGTAAATCAGAGTTACTACAAAATGTCACTACCCGGACCTATTTGACAATCAAATATTTAATTTCTTAAAAAAGGCAGTGTCAGGTGCTGGCAAGAATGTAGAGATGCCACTCTCATACATTGTTGGTGAGAGTACAAAATAGTGCAGTCACTTTGGGAAAGAGGCAGTTAAAAAGACACATATCACTGGTTGCGGTGGCACATGCCTGTAATCCCAGCACTTTGGGAGATCGAGGTAGACGGATCATGAAGTCAGGATATCGAGACCATCCTGGCTAACACAGTGAAACCTTGTCTCTACTAAAAATACAAAAAACTAGCCAGGCATGGTGGAACGTGCCTCTAGTCCCAGCTACTTCGGAGGCTGAGGCAGGAGTATCACTTGAACCCGGGTGGCAGCGGTTACAGTGAGCCAAGATTGGGCCACTGTACTCCAGCCTGGGTGACAGAGCAAGACTCCATCTCTAAAAAACAAAAAACAAACAAAAACCACATACCACCTAACCCAGTGATTCCATCCTAAGTATTTACTCAAGTGAAATGAAAACCCGAATACTCAAAAACTTATGCATAAATGTCCATAGCATCTTTGTTCACAAGTCCAAAATCTGAAAAGAACTCAAATGTCTTTCAGCAAGTCACTAGATAAATTGGGGTATATCCATACAATGGAATAGTCTTTGGAAGTAAAGCTGGAACAATCTATTGATTCATACAACATGTCTGAATCTTAAAGTCTAAATAAAAGAGCCAAACCCAAGCCTATATATTGCAGTTTTCCAGTTATATGGCATTCTGGAGAAGTCAACATTATAGAAATGTTAAAACAGATTGTCATTGTTAGGGATTAGTAGGAATGCATTGAGTGTATAAGAGAAGCATAAAGGAGTAATTGAGATGTTCAAACTTTCTGTTGAGAGTGTGATGGTGGGTACACAATTGCATGCATTTTTCAAAGACTGTAGAGCTCTACATCACAGACTTACTTCTACAGCATTCAAATTCAAATTTTAAAAAATAAACAAGTATTTCGAGGAAATCAAGAAACTGAAAACAGAATGCCTATTGTGACCATTCTCACTGTAATATAAATAAAGGACACAACCACATCGAAGAGGTAGGGAAGAAAGGATCTAATCTAAGTAACTTTGGACAACAGTGTTTAAACTGGATACTGGAAGGCTACAGACAAAAGGAACTGTACATAAACACTGTACTCTAGTTGGGTAAGTTAGTTTCTCAAGGGGGTATGAATTAGCAATTCTGAAACTGCTTTTGTTTACCCAAAGGGTGACCTAATAAGTAAATATTTGCTATATGATGAGAGCCAGTTTTTTCACCATTAAGAAAGAATTTAAAATAAAGAGGAGATAAGAGGGAAGAAAAAATGGAGAATGCTAGAAGAAGCCCTGTGTGGTTGGATTTGAACTGGAGGTATCTGTATACATTTGTTGATATGGTTTGGCTGTGTCCCCACCCAAATCTCATCTTGAACTGTAGTGTTCACAATCCCCACATGTTGTGGGAGGGACACAGCAGGAAGTAACTGAATCATAGGGGAAGTTACCTCCATACTGTTCTCATCATAGTGAGTGAGTTCTCACAAGATCTGGTGTTTTTATAAGGGGCTTTCCGGGACTTCACTCTGCACTTCTCTTTGCTTCCAACATGTGAAGGAGGATGTGTTTGTTTCCTCTTTCACCATGATTGTCAGTTTCCTGAGTCCTCCCAGCCATGCTGAACTGTGAGTAAATTAAACCTCTTTCCTTTATAAATTATCCAGTCTTTGGTATGTCTTTATTATGAGTGTAAGAACAGACTAATACACTTGAGTTTTACTTTTTGGTTTTTAAACTATATATGTATGTTGATATGTATAGACATAAATATACCTGTGTGTACACATGGGTTACTATGCATGCATTTATTTACTAGCTCTGACATCTGACGAGTCCTAGAAGCAGTGATATCCTATTAAACATGATAACACTTTACACACATATTTTGGTTTCTTAATATCATTTTCTAATTAAAAAACAAACAAGCTTCTTGGGGAAGAGCTTGATATCAGGGATAAAGCAGTTAAAATATAAGTTGAGCTTGGGGCATCTTATGGTGCCAGAAAACATAAATTAATGAACTAAATAAATAAAGAATCAAGGCATGTAGAATCTATGCAGGAGCTAACCTGGAAGAGTTCACAAAGGTCAAATGAGGGCCAATTTAAGAAACAAAATAATTATAATATTGGATTATACCCCAAAGAGTAAAATGTGTATCCGTGATTTCACATTGATACAAGCAAATGATTAAATAAATACAAAAGGAGAAAAAGGATCTCACTGCATCTCTTCCTTATGGAATTCCCATTAATATAGAATACAAAAGAAAAAATTTTAAATCACTGTTTAAACATCACAGTTACAATTGTTGCAGGCAAGTTCCTTGGAATACTAAAAGTAGTCAGTTAAAGTTTAAGTAAAACAATATTTGTATGTTTGATATACCATCCCCTACATATTTGTTATTTATAAAATGAAGAAATAGAAATTTATAGTGCAGAAATCTGGCCAACACGATCTTAACCAAGTTGTCAATGCCAATATAACACGTAATAAAATATATTGATGCACTAAGAAGGGCACACTAAATGTCTATGTTATTTTTCTCCAATCAATTTAATCTTGAGAAAACATCAGATAATCCCAAATTGGGGATAGTCTCCAAAACATCTAACCAGAACTCTTCAAAAGTGTTAAAATCATGAAAGACAAGGAAAGACTGAGGAAGTGTTACAGGCTGGAGACAACTGAGGTAAGTAAGACATAACTACAAAACACTACATAGACTCTTGGAATCTATTTTAGAACAGAAAGAGACACAGTGGAAAAGCTGCTGTTCAAATAAAGTCTGTAACTTAATTAATAATAGTGAATAATGTTAACTTCTTAGTTTTGATTGATCATTGTACTGTAATTAATAAAATGTTAACATTATCTGAAACTGGCTGAAGGGTGATGGAAACTGTGCTATTTTTGTAACTTTTCTATAAGTATAAAATTATTAATATTTTAAAATATAAATAATTTTTAAGAGCCTGTCATTTTTAGATTCTATTGTTAGGTATTTGGGCACCAATATTTTTCAAAAGCTACTCTAAAAATCCTAATATCAGGTTTTAAGAACACTGCTCTCAAGGGGTAAAAGAATCAAGAGAAAGTGAGAGTAATAGTAAAATCATCAAGAACTAATTTATGGGATAAATTGTAATTTGCTTATATTTGCCAGAAATTTTATGAATACAAAATACATTCTTATATAAACCCCAAAAAACTGGCTTATATATTTGTTTAATCAGTCAGTCAATTAAAAAAAACAGTCAAAAGAGAACATAACAAAATAATTGCTATGAGTAATTACACATAGAAGAGGTGTTTCTCTGTTCCTTTGTATCTTTCACTTCTTTCAAAAAAAGATTTACAATTGCTAATTTTATTATCAGGAGAAATAAATGTAAAAGCCACAAAGAAAAACATGTCTTCTAAGTGATTCTAATGCACTTTCAGTTTTGAGGACCTCTGCCCTGGAGCAATTTCCTCACCCGCCCTCTGGACAGCAGAGGTATATCTCTGCACAGTTCATGGATTGAATAACTGAAATTATCCTAACCTATGTTTCACTTCTGAACTCTCTAGACCTCAAACTTTAATATGTCCAACTAGCAACTCCTTTAGCACTCCCCGGAAGTGGATGTCTTTGGACTACTCATTCACTTTTGGACTGCGTAAGTTATTGAAAACGACTCATTCAAAGTCCATACCACGTCTTCTTTTCTATTTCCATCTACTTGACCCCTGAATTCAGGCCTTGAAATATCTCAATTTAAATTAGCTGTCACTTAGAAAATGGAGGACAAGAGTGGATACAAAGAAAATCAGTGTCAGTATTTGGCTCTTTTATTGATCCAGTCACCCAGGGACCTCAAGTATAATTGTACAGAAGTGTGAATTTGAAACTTATATAAAATAAATTCAGAATCTTCTCATCCACCTCCCCAGATTCCAAATTAGTACAATAAACACTCATTAGACTTGCCAAAGCCACTAAATAAAAGTGTTTTGGTTTGTAGAAAATGAACCAATATTTTTAAGTGGCTAATTTCTAAGGATAAAGCAGATATCCAGCCTCTCTTAACCCACTGTGCCCAAGGGCAAAGGTCAGCCAGATAAAACAAGTCATTATCCACCTTCTAAACCAATCCCTGTCACTTTGCATTAGGGACATTTTATTTCAATTCACATTACTTGTCTGGTCTCTATAACTAAATGAGTTTTTAATACCTGACTAGGTCTTTAGGAGTGAATATTCCTTGCTGATAAAAATGGTGTATTATCGTAAATAAAGGAAAAAAAATGGACTAGGCTAATTAACATGGTCTTAGGATGGATTAGGTCAGAGAAATGAATGAGGAGAGAGCTAGCAATCTTTGAACACCAAACTATATCAAGGGATTGTGCTAAGCACATTAAATATTTCATTTTATTTTCTACTTGCAATGGTATTATACATAGGTATTATTAACCCACTTCATAGATAAGAAACTAAGTCTCAGAGGGAAGAGAGAGCACAGGTTCACTGCAGCAGATGGAAAGATGGCAATTCCTCATTCTCTACTTCATCAGTCACTGACTTGGCCAATGAGAGAAGAATAGGGAATCAAATAGAATGCCCTTCAGCTGCCACATGCTGGAACATCTCCTTGTTATAGAAGTTAGAATGTTTTGATCTCAAATTTATGGCCTTTTATCAGAACATCCAGCAAGATACTTGTATTTTGAAAGAGTTAGCACACTCCAACCTAAAGCTAAAATGTTTATTGGAGATGTGTCATCATATGGTATCAAAGTTGGGAGGAATTTGGAAATCATCGGGTTAGTGGTTTCCCAGCCTTTTATGTTTCAAAGGAGAGTGCCCTTTAAGCTAAATTTTACTGAAAAGCACTTCCTATCAACCAGATAAAAATAGGGCTGCACCAGCTGCGGTGACATGTGGTCCGAAACCAGTACTGCTCATTGTCCTTCCCCAGATCCTGCTCTCACCAATGAGGCTGCTAATGTGCTTCCCCAGAACCTAGAGTGTCAGGTCTATGGAGGAGGAGGAGGCAAGACATGGGGAAGAAAAATGTCTCTTTCATTTCTGGGAAAGGGAACCTAAAGTCCAAGATCATGCAGACATTCAGTGATTACACTGGAAAACAGAAGGACTTGGGCTAAATTGATACATTACATCAGCATAAAAGACAGAAAAAATAGTGACCTATTCCCATCAGATACTCAGCTTTAGTCCATGTCTAGTGATAGTACTTTAGAAAATGCTGCAGCTGAAAAATGATTCTTCCCTTCCATATTCAATTTTAGTTAGAAGATGAACCACAGGACTGAGTGGCAAGGGAGAAAGAGCAAATAATGAACTCATGGTCAAAGAACAATTACAGTTTTACAATCATTCTTGATCCTAGGTCCTTTATCTGCATAACAGGGCTAATAATCTCTACCCTGTTAGCCTCAAAGGGCTGTGGTGAGATCTAAGACAGTGTTTTTAACATTTAAAGTTCAAGAACAGAAAAAAATCACCTTACTATTTTTTTAATGACTAAATTGTACAGCTTGAGAATGCATTTTTGCATCACATTGTAGTGCACTAAACTTGATTAACAAATTTATTATTTCATCATCTCTATTATTTTTTCAGCTTGCATGCTTAGCAGTTGGTTCCCTTTTCAAAAGTCAGTAATAAAGTTAAGTAATCAGAATGCTTGACATGCCATGTTATTCTTTCAGAGGCTCCACTGTTTGTGCCACCTTGAAAAATATGTTTAAGTTTCCAAAAAACCTTGCCTGGTCAATTCTTCCCCTCTTTTTCTTATGACACTGTAGGTACTCCATGGAGCTGTTTGATGGGTCCAGCTGCAGCCTGGCTCTTCACAGCAAAGAGGTGCCCGTCAGCCTTTCACTCCACTTGGCTGTGCTCCAGTGAGCCATTTCTCTCTACTACCCTCTACTTCCTGGCAGCTGGATGAGGAGGCTGGAAGCCAGTGGCTAACTGTGGCTCCTGACTGTTTGGTCTGTCACTAATGACAGCCCCTGCTGAATCATGACTCAATAGCAGTTCTTTTTCTTCAAAAGGGTTCAAGTGAGAGAAAAGAAAAGGCTGCTCTGACCTCTGGCCCACATTCCCCTGGTGCAGAATGCTCCTGTTGTCTATTTTCCCGCGTTTCATAGGTGGAAGCAGACTGAAAGGGTAGAAGGAGGTTAGTGAACTTCTAGCCTGTTCATCTGACCTTTGCATTTAGAAAATAACTGTGCTACTCTGCAGAAGGTAAGAGGGGAAGAAAAAGGTTTGCTTGATTGCTGCAAAATTACACAATGTGCATACCATCTGCACTTCTTAAGGAAAAAAAAGAAAGAAAAGGAATGCTAGGACTATCCAGCAACGTTATCACACCGCAGTCTTCATCTCTGGTTGACTGTTTCTCCATGGTGATATGACCTCTTCTCCTTCCCCTTTCCTCCTGTGACTTTGTCCTCCATGGCAACTACTTGAAAACCACTAATACCAACATACTGGTTAGGCTGGATATGGAGGCAAGTGCTCCGAGTGACTGGTTGTCCTGAGGCAGCTGGCTTCAACTCAACTAGTGGCACTTGGGGCAGCAGAAAGGCTTCCAGATCTAACTGCTAGAAGCTGGAAGCAAGTAGGGGAATCACAGCCAGCTTTTCTTGCTTTTTGGGCTCTGAGGATTATGACCACCTTTAGGTTCACTGCCCTTTGAGAGTGCTGACAGCTTTTAGATAGTCGGCTCTTTCCTGTCCACCTTTTGTGGCCACTCATATTGTTTGCCCTTTTTAATTTTCACTCTCACACTCTTTGTTCGCTAAATACTTTCTTAGTTTACCTCTACCCTTCCCTTCGTTTGCCCTTGTTTTTCATTCCTTACTTTTCCCTGTTGCCTGCCAAACTCATCTATTCCCTCTACTTAGGTGCTTCTTTCTTTCATTATCTTCATTATCTTATTTACAGACATTTTAGTTCTTCATTTGTTTTTCAACAGAACGTATTCAATCTTTTTTTTTTTTTGTCTGTAGCCCAGGCTGGAGCGCAGTAGCACTAGCACGGTCTCAGCTCACTGCAAGCTCTGCCTTTGGGGTCCCGGTTCAAGTAATTCTCCTGCCTCAGCCTCCAGAGTAGCTGGGATTACAGGCACGTGCCACCATGCTGGGCTAATTTTTGTATTTTCAGTAGAGACAGGGTTTCATCATGTTGGCCAAGCTGGTCTTGAACTCCTGACCTCGTGATCCATAGCCTCCCAATGTGCTGGGATTACAGGCATGAGCCACCATGCCCGACCACTTATTCAGTTTTTTTTCCTTAAGTGTTTGCTTTTTATGGCTCCAGATTTTACTTTTGTCTCCAAAGGGAATGTTCACAAATACCATTAGACTGAGAAATATAAAGCACATTACCAATTGTTTCACAATGCTAAAAAAATAGCTTGTCCTAGATGGTTAATGAAAGCTTCAGGGGTGGCAGTCCTGCTGGTAGCATTAACTTTGTACTCCTAATCTTTTCTGATAAGCATGCCTTCCAGGAAGATAAGAGAAATCAAAGGCTGCTTTTTCAACCTTGTAGTTTGATGTATGCTAGTGCAGTTCCTGGTAGATACCATTTTAACTCCCTTTCAGATGAAAAATCTGAGCCTCAAAATCAAATATTTTCTCACTATTCCCTCAGGCTCCCTTGTCAAACCTTCTGACTGATCGAAAACACAAAGCTTCAAATCCTGAAACAAAATCTTTTAAACATAGAAAAATCAATGAACATTTACCTGGAGGACAGGTGTGGTTTTGTGGATTTGAGCAACTAACATGGCTAATGTAGCTTGACTTCATTTTATGGATTAAGTGTGTTCCCTTCAAAATATTAATGGACATATGTATTTATGGAGTGAATCATATTTTGTCATAGGGATGCACTGTAACTATCAAGGTCTTATAAGAAACTGAAAACAGATCATAGACCAAATTTAAATATCATCACATATAATTCAAAAAGTCTGGCTTGGTTAATGTGCAATCAACATATATTTATTTCTCTCACATGAAAGTCCACAAAAAGTAATCATAAACAGTCTACATTATCTTTGGGCGTTCATTAAAATACACATATTTAAATTAATCATTCTGTTTCCTGCTACTTCATCAAGGATTCATTCTAGCTCCAGGAAACAATAATAACTAGCAACTTACATAATAATTCTTGGAAGTTCAATAGATTATCAAATATGTAATATGAATATTCTACATTACATATTTGGGAGAACACTGAATCCCAAAGCTTTGAATAGTTAAGGCAATCACCTAAATGCCCTAACTTCAAAACAAGTTCTCATGAGACTCTGGAAGACAATCACATGATTTATATCTTGACAAAGAACTTTGGGAAATAATATTTCTAGGAATACATGTGGGAGATAAGCAGCTTAAGTATAGCAATAGAACCAAAGCAGGAAGCAAACGCTTAACTGATACTGTCTTTTTAATCATTATTTTTCTTTTCCCTGCAAATAACCTCAGGACCATCGAATTTATTACAATGGCCTTAAAAAAAATTGTAATGTCTTTAAAGTTTCACTCTTTTCTAAGCAATTAACACATTAATATATTTATTAATATGCAACAGGTAGGGATGGAGCTAGTTAGGAGACTTCAGATAGTCTGAGACTGTGGTCCCCAACCTTTTTGGCACCAGGGACTGGTTTTGTGGAAGACAATTTTTCCACAGACAGTGTGGGGAGTAGTTTTGGGATGATTTAAGTGCATTGCATTTACTGTGCACTTTATTTCTATGATTATTACACTGTAATATATAATTAAATAATTATACCACTCACCATAATTTAGTGAGTGGTACAATTATTTAATTATATATTACATAATTAAAATCCGGAGCCCTGAGCTGATTTTCCTGCAACTACGTGGTACCATCTGGGGGTGATGGGAGACAGTCACACCATAAGTTTGTTGCTTATGTCCAGTCTATTCCGTAATCTTGTTTTGGTTGCTGTCCCTGCAAAAATCCCTGATTCACAAAGATAGATTGCTGGAAATTGAGGTAGGCTTTTCAGCGCTTTGGTGGCAATCTCCAGATATTACCCCTTGACTTTAATCCTAAATATATGGAGATGTGAAGTTGTCTCAAACATAATTTTAAAGCCACCATCATTTGCGATCTCAAGCAGTTAATCCTGTTGTAGAACAAAGTTGATTCACCTGGCTTACTCACAAATGGGTCATGGATCCATTCCTTCTCAGTTCTGGGGTCTTTTGTGGTTGCAAGTAATGCTCAAACTCTTTTGAAAGCTGAGATAGGTGATTATGCACCAGCTGGGAGAAAGAAGGCCCTGCTCTTTCAAAATCTCTGCTGAAGTTTGAATATGTCAAAAATTCCAGTGTTCACCCATCACCTTCATAATTCCAATTTGCCATTGAATGCACCCACTTTATTTGCTGACTTGAACACAGTTGTCATGCTTCCCTGAAGTGACAGACTGAGTTCATTGAGCAGATTGAAAATGTCGCACAAGTAAGCAAGTTTTGTGACCCATTCTGTGTCATGGAAATGTCCTGCCAGTGGTGGCTTTTTCTAAAAGAAATGTCTGGAGTGGCTTTCATAACTCAGAAACGCTGGCCAATCATCTACCTTTAGAAAGCCATCTCACTTCTGTGTATAAGAGAAGACATGTGTGCTT
The DNA here is from genome assembly GCA_963574635.1 of Cheracebus regulus. Taxonomy (NCBI): domain Eukaryota; kingdom Metazoa; phylum Chordata; class Mammalia; order Primates; family Pitheciidae; genus Cheracebus; species Cheracebus regulus. The sequence continues at coordinate 48,258 of CAUYQU010034690.1, read as the reverse complement.
TGTGTCCACCTCCTCACAGAGCTACATGAACAGATGTGTGTTAAGTGCATGCACTTTAATGTGGTTGGTAATTTTAATCACATCCTGCAAATCATTAAGTTCAGGTGACATTTTTCAGCTAGCCAGCATTTCTCTATCAATGGTACAGTGTGTAGACTCACATTCAGAAGTGACTTCTGTGACTTGAGTAGTGAAAACAGAAAGCTGTCCAGTCATGACAGACACTCCATTTGTGCCTATACTTACACAAAATGACCAATTTAGTTTTCCTGTTGTGTAATCATTCAAAGACTTGAATAGTTCTGCAGCTATGGTTTTTGTTTACAATGCAAGTGCACATTACGTATCTTTATGAACATCCTCCTGAAAAATATATTGCACAAAAGCAAGCATTGTTGCCTTGTTGTCAACATCAGTAGACTTGTCAATCTGGATTGTCTAACACTGTGACTCATTCATCCTCTCTAACAATCGTGCCTCAATATCTTCTGCTATTTCATTGATTTGTCTAGTTATAGTGCTAGCCAAAAGAGGAACATGTGCCACGTACTGAATTGCAGCCTCTCAGGTCTACAGCCTGCATATCATCAGGCATTAGGTTCTCATGAGGAGTGCACAACCTACATCCTTTGCATGCTCAGTTCACAATAGGGTTAGCACTCTTATGAGAATCTAATGCCACCACTAATCTGACAGGAGGTGGAGCTCAAGCAGTAATGCAAGCCAGGGGGAGTGGCTGAAAAAACAAATGAAGCTTCTGCTGGCTCACAGCTACTCATCTCAGGTTGTATAGTCTGGTTCCTAACAGATACTGACCTGTGTCCCAGGGGTTGAGGATCCCTAGTCTCAGAGGACATGATGAAATGATGAGAATTGGAGAAAACATCAAAATCGAGACAAAAATAACTTAGAAAGAAATTGGAGTGAAATTAGAACTTGGTGATACATGTGTCACTGAGGAATATAAAAAAGAGGAAAATGACTTCTCAATTCTAAGTTAGATTCTTAGATGAATGACACTTTGCAAAAGTTGATATGCTTACTTTTAAATGAACCTTTTGTTTTAGAACAGTTTTAGACTTACAGAAAATTTTAAAGAAAATACAGAGAGTTCTCACATACCCACTCCCAGTTTCCCCTATTATTAATGTCTTACATGAGTGTAGTATTAAACTAATATACATACATTATTATTAACCATAATTGATACTTTATTTAGATTCCCTTGGTTTGTGCTTTAATGTCCCTTTTCTGTTTCAGGATCTCATCTGTGATACAATATTACAATTAGTTGTCAAGTCTCCTTAGGCTTTGTTTGGCTGTGAAAGTTGCTCAGTCTTTCCTTGTTTTTGATTACTTGACAGTTTTAAGTTGTGCCATTATCAAGAGTTTTATAGAATATTCCTCAGCTGGGGATGTTTCTCATGAATAGACTGAGGTTATGGACTTTTGAGAGGATGATCCCTTAGGTAAAGCACCATTTATATTATATTATATTACATTCAGAGTACATACTATGCCCAGGATTTATCAATGTTGATGGTAAACCTGATTATGTGATGTGGCAGCATTTGTCTGGTTTCTATTTCATCAATTTGTCTAGTTCTAATGTTACTCTCTCCTGCTCTCCCCTTTCCATATTGCACTCTTTAGAAGGAAGTCACTATGTGTAGGCTACACTTGAGGTGTGGGGACTTAGGCTCTAGCCATCTAAGTATGGATTTCTATATAAATTATTTGAAGTTCTGAATGGAAGATTTATCTGTTTTCCCACATTCATTTATTTTTATTCAAGCATTTATGTATATCAGTATGGGATCACTGACATTAATTTTATACTATGGGTTAGAAACTAATAAATACTACTTTATTTTGTAGCTCAAAGTTGTTCTACTTTGGTCACTGGCAGTGATTTCAGTTGTTTCCTATGTCTTTTTGACATATCACTATCATCACTATCATCGTATTGTTTTTTGTTTTGTTTTGTTTTTGAGTAATATCTTCCTTTCTGACACTACAAGATTCTCCAGGTCCATCTTGTATATTTCCTCCTCAATCCTAGAATCAATCATTTATCTAAGGAGGCTTAGAAACCAGAGTCAGGGCACTAGTGTGCTCATTGCTACTGGGATACTCATTGCTACTTTCAGCTAATACAGATTACAGTGTAGACTCTAACTCTGTGCACATATCTACAAATATTTATATATTTAAACACATATGTCTACATCACACTAAAAATGAATTTTTACTGATGTTTCTGACTGATTGTTACCACTGGATCATTTTAGTCTCCTCTTATTGCTTATCTGTACCCTTCCAGTCCTATAGTGAAAAATCTGATTCTCACCATTCTCCATACATTTGCTTAACTGTCCATTTCAAGTATACATATATATATATATGTATATGTATATATGTATATGTATATATATATGTATATATATATCTATCTATATATGTATATATATATCTATCTATATGTACATATGTATATATGTATACTATACATATATATATATGTATACATATATATGTGTATATATGTATATATATAGCTATTTCAGAATTGTTAATTCATACTCCCATGGGAAACAGTTTTATCAATTAGAGTCCAGAGCTTATGTCCAGTTTCTTTTGCTTTTAGTCTTCCAGACTCTATTCAATTCCAAATTTCCTTAGGTCAGCATCTTTTTCCCCTCAAACCTTTCAGTGAGATTGGTTCATGAATTTGCAATACAGGTAAATTGTTTTGTTACATTCTTTATTTCATCCTGGGGTCTTCCAATGTACTAAATAATTTTTTAAATTTTTGTGTATATTAAGATTCACTGTTGGTTGTATAAATTTCTATGAGTTTAGACAAAAGCACAGTGTCATGTATCAACCATTACACTATTATACAGAATAGCTCCGCCACCTCCCAAATTATCCTAAGCTTCACTTGTTCAATTCTTTTCACTTTCTCTCAAACCCCAGGCAATCACTAATCCTTTTATGATCTCCACTGTTTTGTTTTATTCCAGTGTATCATATAGTTGTAATTATGCAGTTGTAGACTTTTTAGGCTGATCTCTTAAAACTTAGCTAAACACATTATGATTCACCTATGTCTTTTCTTGGTTTATTAACTCATTTTTTTTTTTGGTTAATGAGAAGTGCACTTTAATTATTTTTCATGTTTCTTTATAGATAAGGTGTTTTTACCACTCCTTATCCTCAGCTTCTTTTGAAATTTTTTCATTTTCTTTAGTTTGAATATGATATGAATAAATGTAGATATGTCACATTTATTTTGCTTAGTGTTTTCTAATTTAATTGGACTGTGGTTTGGTATCTGTTGTTAACTCTAGAAAGTTTTTGGCCATTATTATTTCAAATATTTTATGTGAAATTCTTTCTTTCCTTGGTTATTCCAATTAACATGTGTTATTTTGTTAAATTCTTACATCCACAGTTCTTGGAAGTTCTGTTCTTTTTTTTGTTTGTTTGTTTGTTTGTTTTTTTCATTCTTTTTTTCTCTTTACATTTCAGTTTGGGAAGTTTCTACTGATGTGTTTTTTTAATACATTAATTCTTTCCTTAGCAATGTCAAGTCCTGTAATTACTACATCAAAGGTATTTTTTTTATTTCTATGACAGTGTTTTTGATTTGTAGTATTTCTTTTTGATTCTTTCTTAGGGTTATGAATTTTCTCCACTTAAAAGTATGTATCTGTCGTTTTACATTTTCTACTTTTTCTATTACAGCACCAAACATATTGATCATATCTATATTATATTCCCTGTCTCGTAATTCTAACATCTCTCTGATATCTAAGTCTCATTTTAATAATTGCATTGTCTATTCAGACTGTGTTTTATCTTTTGGAATGACTTACAATATGTTGTCAAAAGCTGAATATGTGGTGTTGGGTAACAGACAAACAGGCTTTAGTGTTAGAATTCCCATTAATCTGGCTAGAAGTTGGGCTGTGTTTAATGTTTGCTGAAGCTACAATTCTCAGAGGTTTTAAACGTCTTTATTGTCCTTACGTCTGTCTCCCTCTTGACTCAGACTTCCCTATGCACTCCTCAGAGTCAGCATCTTAAAACTCATTCGTAATTTACCATTGACATACTGGAACTCTCTTTGGTGTGAGGGAGGGAAAATCATTCTATAATCGTAGGATAAAATCTTAGTGGACTTTTAATCCTAAAATTTTGGGGATTTTTGAGGCTGTGACCATCATAAGTGTCAAACTAGTGGTATAGATTTTTGCCCTTAGATGAAACAAGAAAGCTAGAAGGGAATGGAAAGGGGAGAGTGTTCTTACTTCAGGTGGGTAGAGTCTGGTAAAATCCTCATTCCTGGAGGGTAGGTCTTTGTTATTAAACAGTGCTCTAGACCTATATCACAATGATTATTTTTTCCCATTTCCAGATAAATTCACCTTAAAATTTTTCTGGGGTACCTGGATATAAAGCCCTTGAATATACTCCCTACTATACTGTCCATAGGAGGTTCTCATTCTCATATTAGTTTATATTCAATCTCCAGCAACCTGCCAAAATTAAGTGCATTTTATGGCACCAACATGTTCTAGTCCATGTAAATAGATCTGGGCTGTTACTTTTTGGATTGTCTCATCACTCCAGATTTTTTAGTGGGAATTTGTCCTGCAATCCTTGTTTTCTAATGAGTTCTAGAAAAGACATTTGTTTTCAGGATTTGTTCAGCTTTTTCTTGTAAGAATGTGAGCAATGACTTTCATCCTTTTTACAGGTAAGAGCTTAAACCAAAAGTTAACATGCTTAATTTTAATGTATTAATGCTAATATATTTAAAGACATAATCTATTTAACATATTAAATTTGCGGTTAATCAAAAAAATGGATATTTTACTAGCAGAAGTGAAGTTTCTTTGTCCTTCATTTCTTAAACTTCTGCCTAGAATTACAGAATCCTTAAGAGACAGTATGCCATTTGATCTTGTATTTGCATAGCAAAAGAGAAAACATTGTCAAAAATTAAAGAATTAGGTCACTTTATTGATTCAGTTCTAATATGCAGGCAAGTTGATGTGGCTAGTTTTGGTTAATAAGTTTGTAAATTGCTGTGGGATGAGTCACAGCAGTGGCCTTTCACCCATTTGTCTCAATTTTTAATGAATTAGAAAAAAAAATCTAATAACATAGAAGTGTTTAAACATTTTGCTGACCTGGCCAACTAATGTATTAGATTGTAGTAATAAATGGGGTTATATTTTATAGTTTCTTAGACCATGTGAATAGTCCACCAGCTTCAGATAAATAAGTTTGTACTTCTATGTATGTCCGCTACTGTACCACAAACTCTTTTCACATCCTTAACCCTCAATATTTTCTTTCTTAAGAAACTCTTCTCCTTCATCAATCTATTTCTTCTGACATAAATTTTATTAAAAAAAATTCTCTTGAAGATAAAGAAAGCATTCACATACAACCACACACACTCATCCACATACACATATCTCCTAACATAACTACCAATTTTAGTTCCATTTTTTTCTGTTATAATTAGATTTTTCAAATTACTGACCTCCACTAGTTTGTTCAGTGTCTTAAACCATTGTATCTCCTTATTCACTATGAGATATGTTCTAAGTCAAACTACTCCTCTAAAACATTGTCTTTAATAATCTATGATGAGAACAAGCATGATATGGAGAAGAGAGCACTAGGTGAGCTGCTCATTCTGGATTCTAGTTCTGACTTGAAGACTTAATTGGTATGACTCTAGGCAAGTTAATTCCTTTGAAACTTGATATCTGTAAAAAGAGAACTTACCTATAAAACTTGGAGTACTATATCAGAATTTTTTAAAGGCTACTGGGGAGTAAAGGAGAAAAATTAACATTTATTGAACACAACATAGTACAATTTAATCCTTGTAATCACCCTTTGATGTAGATAATATTAATAATTTATGAATAGAAAATTGAGCTTCAAAAAGAACACTTTTTTCTAAGGTCATAGTGTTAGAAAGTAAGATTTAAAGACAAATCTTTATGACTTCACAAAAACATGGCTCCTCTAAAACCAAATAAACATTACTGTAATTTCTACCAAATTCCTTAAATTAGTCTTTTTAGTTTATGGAGACACTGAGCCAGTTTGAATAATTTCTTTTTCTTCTCCATGAGAACAAACCTTATGAAAGGTCACATTAGAACCATAGCAGGATTTCTGAAACCATTCCAATTTTATTATTGATGGTAGAGGGTTTTTTTTTTCCCCCAAAAGCTTTATTCTCCAGTTTCTAGAATGGTATTTGTCATGAGAGAAAGCGAGTGACTTAACAGAAAATTATGCCCTTTGAGACTGAAAAAACTATATGGAACAACTATTTTCTAAAATTGGAAAGCACTGGGCTGTGACCCCTTTAAAAAAGAGAAACAAATAAATGAGGTGAGCTTTGCAATTAACTAAGTTTCATGCCTATAGCTAATTCCTGGAATGCAGAAAAAACTATAATCAGAGTTCAGTGTGTACAAAGTGATTAAATATTTGGGACAGAATGCCTGTGAAAAAGGAGCTAAAAAGAGGGGAAAAAAATCTCAAAGGAATTCACATAGAGAATCACTTGAGTCTCTGAATACCCAATTCATGCTTACATAGAGTAAAACACAATGAGATTGAATACAAATAACTTTTGAGAAAAGAAAAATGATTTAAGAGATATAAAATGAACAATTAGAAGAGCTCACACCGAATAGGAAACAGTTCAAGCTCCCTCCAGCCAGAGGGAACACAAGCAGCATTCAGTAAAGACCCAAACATGTAATAGCTTATGTATGAAGGTAAATAGGTATTAGATTAAAGGTTACTCTAGGCCCAACTTAAAATACTTAGAAGAAAACCTAAAAATCATCAAACTAATACCTGAGAAGTACCTTAACTTACCACCAGAAAGTTCTAATACTTTTCAAAAGAATATAACACAATTCAGAGAGCACTATCAAATTAATAATGTGTATCAACAAACCAAAAAACTGTAAGCATATGAAAAAGTGGAAAAATGTGATCCGTTTGTAAGAAAAAACTCAGTCAATAGAAATAGACACAAAAAATGACAGATTTGAGATTATTAACAGAAATGTACATACAAATGCTGTAATAAATGTACACCATATACTCAAAGAGGTAAAGGAAAACATGAAGATGATGAGAAAAATGTAAGATATATTTTTAAAAACTAAACAAAACTTACACAAATGAGAAATACAGTATTTGAAAAAAGTAATATTGAATAATATTAAATGTAGATTAGACACTGCAAAAGGAATTTTTAAAATACAAAATAACTATTTTGAGAGAAAAGAGAAATAAGAAGAGAGAAAAGAGAGAGAAAGGGCCGAAAAAAATAATCAAAAACTCAGTGACTTATAGACAAAATCAAATAGTCTGAGATATATGTAAATTGGAGTTTTGGAATATTCAAAGAGAGAGAACAAAAAATATTTAAAGATATAACCACCAATTTTTCTCCAAAACTGATACAAATTATAAACTCACAAATACAAGAACTCCCTTCCCACCCCACCAAGAAAATAAGCACAAAGAAAATCAAACCAAATAATATTTTAAGCAAATTGCTTAAAAAACAAAAGAGTGCCAAAGAGAAAATATTTAAAACAGCTGGAAAAAATGCATCAAGTACAGAGGAACAAAGATAAGAATTACAGCAGAAATCGTATTTTAAAGAAACTACAGATCACCACGGAGGCCACTGTGGGCATGCATGCACAGTAATGCTGCTACCCCACTACCACAATGCTTCACCCCAGTAGATGTACACACACCCCACTGTGCTGCTACAGCTGCTGGCACACATTAGTGAGCACAGATTCCACTGCCACCATCCCAACAAACTGCTTTGGCCTGCACTCTCCTTCAGAGTGTCATGGCTAGTGAACCAGGAACACTTCAGCACCTCCAGCCCAGCAGCTTCCTAACCTACGGTGGGCAGAAAACAAAACAAGGGACCTAGTACCAGAACACCAGAGTTAGAGCTCATAAGCCCAGGAGCAGTGAGCTGAGCCTTGACCCCTTATAATCTTCTAAAAGTGAAGCCAGTCAACTGAACCTATCTTTTATCACAATCAAACTCCCAGGAGCATCAAAAAAGATAAAAGGGGAAAAAAAGAAAAAAAGAAAAAAGGAAAAGAAAATATCCATATGATAGCAATTTAAAAAACTGAAGGAACATCAGCCCACACAGACAAGAAAGAATCAGTGCAAGAACTCTGGCAATTCAAAAAGCCAGCTAGTCTTCTTACATTCACACAACCTCACAAGTTCTCCAGCAATGGCTCCTAACCCATGCTGAAATGACTAAAATGACATAGAATTTAGAATATGGATAGGAATGAAGAACACCAATACTCACAGCAAATAAAGTCAAAACTCAATCTAAGAAACACAGCAAAATAACACAGGAGCTGAAATACAAAATTTCCTCTTTTAAGAAAAACTCAAACTGATTTGATAGAGCTGTAAAACTCACTTCAAGAATTTCATAACACAATTGCTAGTATTAGCAGGAGAATCAACCAAGCTGAGGAAAGAATTTCAGAGCTCAAAGACTGTTTCTGTAGAATAACGCTCCCAGACAAAAGTAAAGGAGAAAAAAAAAGAAGATTACATTGGAATCTCTGAGAAAAATAAAATTTTGTAAAGAGATGAAATTGATGACTCATTGACATTCCTGGAACAGATAGAGTGAAAAAAATGCAACTTAGAAAATATATTTGAGGACATCATCCATTAAAATCCCCCCAAACTCACTAGAAAGGCCAACATTAAAAATCAGGAAATGCCAAGAAACTCTGCAAGATGATAATCCCTAACATACATAGTCATCAGATTCTCCATGGTCAAAATAAAAGAAAAAATGTTAACAGCAGTTAGAGAGAAGAGTCAGGTCACCTACAAAGGGAAACACATCAGGCAAATAGCAAATCTTTCAGCAGCAACCCTATAAGCCAGAAAAGATTGGAAGCCTATGTACAGCATTTTTTAAGAGAAATCATAACCCAGAATTTCATATCCAGCCAAACTAACTTCCTGAGCAAAGGAGAAATAAAATTCTTTTCAGACAAGCAAATGCTAAGGAAATTCATTAAGGGAATTCATTACCACTAGACCTGTCTTATAAAAGATCCTTAAGGGAATGCTAAATATGGAAAGTAAACATCATTACCAGCCACCACAAAAATATACTTAAATACATAGACCATTGACAGAATAAAGCAACTCCACAATCAAGTCTGCATAATAACCAGTTAACAATATGATGACAGGATTAAAACCACACACAACAATATTAACCTTGAATGTAAACAGGCTAAGTGCCCCCATTAAAAAGCACCATCACAAGCTAAATACAGAAGCAAGACACCACTGTATGCTGCATTCAGGAGACCCATCTCACAGGCAATGACATCCATAGGATCAAAGTAAAGGGATAGAGAAAAATCTACCAAGCAAATAGAGAACAGCAAAAAGCAAGAGTTGCCTTTCTAATTTCAGACAAAATAGACTTTAAATAAACAATAATGAAAACAGACAAGAAGGACATTATATAATGTTAAAGGGTTCAATTAAATGAGAAGATATAACTTAAATATGTAACACCTAACACAGAAGACTCCAGATTCATAAAATGAGTTTTTAGAGACCCACAAAAAGACTGATAAACTCACACAATAATAGTGAGAGGCTTCAACATTTTCTTTAGAATATTAGATCATTGAGGCAGAAAACTAACAAAGCTGGTGAAACTCCGTTTCTACTAAAAACACAAAAAATTAGCCAGGTATTGTGGCACACACCTGTAATCTCAGCTACTTATGAGGCTGAGGTAGGAGAATCAGTTGAACCCAGGAGGTGGAGGTTGCAGTGAGCCAAGATTGCGCCATTGCACTCCAGCCTAGCAACAGAGAGAGACTCCCTCAGAAAGAAGGAAGGAAGGGAGGAAGGGAGGAAGGAAGGGAAGGAAGGGAAGGAAAGGAAAGAAAGAAAGGAAGGAGGGAAGGAATGAAGAAAGGGAGGAAAGAGAGAGAGGGAAGGGGAGAGGGAGGATAAAAAGAAAAGGAAAGGAAAAAGAAAGGAAAGGAAAAGAAAAGAAAGGAAAGGAAAATAAAGGAAAGGAAAGAAGGAAAGGAAAGAAAGCTAACAAAGCTGTTCAGGTTCTGTACTTGACCCTTGACCAAATGGGCCTAAAAGACATCGACAGAACTTTTCATCCAAAAACAACAGAATATACATTCTTCTAATCTACACGTGGCACATACTCTAAAACTGACCATTCAAACATAAAACAATTTTTAGTAAATTCAAAATAATCAAAATCATACCAACCACACTCTTGGAACACAGTATAATAGAAACAGAAATCAAACACTAAGAACATTGCTCAAAACCATACAATTAAATGAAAATTAAATAACCTGCTTCTGGATGACTTTTGGGCAAACAATGAAATTAAGTCAGAAATCAAGAAATTCTTTGAAATCAATAAAAACAAAGATATGGCATGCCAGAATTTCTGGGATATAGTTAAAGCAACCTTAAAAAGGAAGTTATAGTGCTAAATGCCCACATTAAAAATTTAAAAATATCTGAAATTAACAACCTAACATTCTGTCTAGGGGAACTATAAAAACAAGAGCAAACCAGTCCCAAGACTAGCAGAAGACAAGAAATAAGCAAAATCAGAGCTGAACTCAAGGAAACTGAGATGTGAAAACGCATACAAAAGCTCAACAAATCCAGAAATGGGTTATTTGAAAGAATAAGAAGATAAATAGAAACCTACCTAGACTAATAAAGAGAAAAAAAAGAGAGAAAAGATTCAAATAAACACAAGCAGGAACAACAAAGGGAAAATTACTACTGATCCCACAGGAATACAAGATAACCTCAGAGACCACTATGGACACCTCTATACAAGCAAACTAGAAAACCTAGAAGAAATGGATAAATGACTGGTAACATACAACCTACCATGTAACCCACGGCAAACATCATATTGAAGCAGGAAGAAACTAAATCCCTGAACAGAGCAATAATGAGTTCTGAAATGGAATCAATAGTACAAAGCCAACCAACCAGAAAAAAGCACAGGACAAGATGGATTCACAGTTGAATTCTACCAGATGTATAAAAAAGAGCTCGAGCTTGTACCATTCCTACTGATATTATTCCAAAAAAAGATAAAGAGACTCCCTACTCAGTCTATGAAGCCAGCATTATCCTGATACCAAAACCTGACAAAGACACCACAAATAAAGGAAACTTTAGGCCAATATCCTTGATAAACACAGATGCAGAAATCCTAAACAAAATACTAGCAAACGAAATTCAGAGCATCAAAAAGCGAATTAACCATGATGAAATAGGCTTTGTCTCTGGGATGCCGGGTTGCTTCCGCACACACTAATCAATAAATGTAATTCATCACATAAACAGAACTAAAAAACCACAAGGATCATCTCAATAGGTGCAGAAAAGGCTTCTAATAAAATACAACATCGCTTCCTGTTAAAAACCCCAATAAATGAGGCACTGAAGAAACATACCTCAAAATACTAAGTACCATCTATGACAAACCCATGGTAAACATCATATTGAACAGGCAAAAGCTAGAAGCCTTCCCCTTGAGAACCAGAACAAGGCAAGGATGTCCACTTTCACTACACCTATTCAATATAGTACTGGAGGTCCTAGTCAGAGTAGTCAAGCAAGAGAAAGAAATAAAAAGCATGCAAATAAGAAGAAAGTATGTGAAACTATCTCTGTTTGCAGATGATATGATTCCATACCTAGAAAACCCTATACTCTCTGCCTAAAAGTTTCTAGGTGTGATAAACAAAATCCAAAGTTCCAGGATACAAAATCAACGTTCTTCAGTTCTCCCCTCCCCTCCACTTCCTTTCCCTTTCCTTCCTTGCTTGCTTTTTCTTTATTTTGGTGAAGTCTTGCTCTGTCACCAGGCTGGAGTGCAATGGCGTCGCCTCGGCTCACTGCAACCTCTGGCTCCCAGGTTCAAGTGATTCTCCTGCCTCAGCCTCCTGAGTAGCTGGGATTGCAGGCAACTGCCACCACACCCAGCTAATTTTTGTACTTTTAGTAGAGATGGGGTTTCGACATGTTGGCCACGCTGGTCTTGAACTCCTGACCTCAGGTGATCTACTCACCTCAGCCTCCCAAAGTGCTGGGATTACAGGTGTGAGCCACCCTGTCCAGCCAATAGTCAGTGTCATTTCTATATACCAACACCCAAGCTGAGAGCCAAACCAAGACTGTAATCCTGGGAGCAAGGTGGCAGAATAAAAAGTTCCATGAATTATTCTCCCTGCAAGGTCACCAAGTTAACAACTATCTATATGGAAAAAAACACTGTCATGAAAACAAAAAATCAGGTGACCAGTTACATTACCTGGTTTTAACTTCACATTGCTGAAGAGGAAGCAAAGAGATAGGAAAAACATTCCTAAATCACCAATGCCACCCCTCCCCCACTCCAGGCAGTGGCTCTCTGGGGGAGAATACAGCAATTGTGAGGCTTTGAGATGGGTGCTGTCCTGTTAGAATAGAATGGAAATCAGAGCAAACTCGACTGGTACCTGCCCACAGAGGGAAGATTTAAACCAGTCTTAGCCATGGTAGAAATCATCCATCCCATACATGGTAGAATAATAATAATAGTGGTGGCAGCCAAAAGGATTTTTGTGTCATTCTGTCTCCAGCTTTAGGTGGCTCAGAACAAAGACAGGCACTCCTTATATTTGGGAGACTACAGGGAAAGAGAACAAGAGTCTCTGTCTGGTAATCTGGTTAATTCTCCAGGATATTGTCTAAGAGCCACAAGGCAGTTTCTCTATGGGTTTGCAAGAACCATAGCATTGCTTGCTTCAGTTGTCCCCTAAAACAGAAACAAAGGGTTGGAGAAAAACATCCCTTTGTTTCTCTCCATCCCTTGGTCACAACACCCAAGTCCTTTCAAGTAAATGAACAGCCTTCCCTAGAAGGACAGCTATAAATAAGCCCAGAAAGTGAAGACTACAACACATACCTAACTCTTTAATGCTCAGACACCAAAGAACATCTACTAGCATCAACACCACTCAGGAAAATACGATCTCACCAAAATAACTAAATAAGTCACCAGGGACCAATCATGGAGAAACAGAGATATGTGACCTTTCAGACAGAGAATTCAAAAGAGCTATGTTGAATGTTAGGGTGATCTGGCTGTAACATCTGTTACCTCATTGATGGCCAGAGAAGGAATTCAAAATTCTATCAGATAAATGTAACAAACAGATTGAAATATTTTAAAAGATTCAAGCAGAAATTCTTGAGCTGAAAAAATGCAATTGGCATAATAAAGGATCCATCAGAGTCATTTAATAGCAAAATGGATCAAGCAGAAGAAAGAATTAGTGAGTTTGAAGACAGGCTATTTGAAAATACATGGTCAGAGGAGATTAAAGAAAAAAAAAGAAAAAGAAAAAAGAATGACATATGCCTACAGGACCTAAAAAAGGCAAATCTAAGACCTCAAAGAGGCAAATCTAAAAGTTATCAGCCTTAAAGAAAAGGTAGAGAAAGAGATGGGGGTAGAAATTTTATTTAAAGAGATAATAATGGAAAACTTTCCAAACCTAGAGAAAGCTATTAATATCCAAGTACCAAAAGGTAAGAGAGCACCAAGCAGATTTAACCCAAATGATACTATCTCAAAGCATTTAATAATTAAACTCCCAAAGGTCAAGGATAAAGAAAGAATCCTATAAGCAGCAAGAAAAAATAAATGAATAATATAAAATGGAGCTTCAATACATCTGGCAGCAGACTTTTCAGTGGAAACCTTAGAGGCCAGGAGAGAGTGTCGTGACATATTTAAAGTGCTGAAGGAAAATAACCTTTACCCTAGAATAGTCTATCTGGCTGAAAATATCCTTCAAACATGAAGGAGAAATAGTTTCCCTGACAAACAAAGGCTGAGGGATTTCATCAATACTAGACACATCCTACAAGAAATGCTATAGGGGCTACTTCTCCAAAAATAAAAGGACATTACTGAACAAAAACACAGAATATTATCACAGTCTAACTGTGGTATGTTAATTACTCTTATCCTAAGTAGAAAGACTATATGATGAACCAATTAAAAATAAAAAGCTGCAACAACTTTGCAAGACATAGACCATAAAATAAAATAGAAAGGAAACAACAAAAAGTTAAAAAATGGGGGGATGAAGTTAAGGAGAGTTTTTATTAGTTTTCTTTCTGCTTGTTTATGTAAACAGTGTTGTTTTCAGGTTAAAATAATGGGTTATAAGATAGTGTTTGCAACCTCATGGTAACCTCAGACCTGAAAAAATAAAATGGATACACAGAAACTAAAAAGCAAGAAACTAAACAATATCACCAGAGAAAATTACCTTCACTAGAGGAAAACAGGAATGAATGAAAGAAGGAAGATAATACTAAAAAACGACTAGAAAACAAATAGCAAAATGCCAGGTGTAAGTCTATAATTATCAATTATAACATTAAGCATAAAGGACTAAACTCTTCAATGAAAAGACATAGAATGGGTAAACGGATTAAAGAAAAAAAGCAACATCCATTGAAACATTTCATTTACAAAGAAGCGCAAAGACTGAAAATAAAGTGATGAGAAGATATATGCCATGCAGATGGAAACCAAAAAAGAGCAGCAATAGCTATGCTTACATCAGAGAAAATATATTTCAAAAGAAAAACTATAAGAAGAGACAAAGAAGGTCACTATATAATGACAAAGGGGTCGATTCAGCAAGAGCATACAACAATTTTAAATATCCATGCACCCATCACAGGAGCACTCAGATATATAAAGGAAATATTCTTAGAGCTAAAGATACAGGTAGCCCCAGTACAATAATAGCTGGAAACATTTCATTTTCAGCATTGTACAAATTTTTCACACAGAAAATCAACAAAGATACATCTGCAATATAGACCAAATGGATCTAATAGATTATGTACAGAATATTTCATTCAAGAGCAGCAGAATACACATTCTTTTTCTTAGCACATGGATCATTCTCAAAAATTGACCATATATTAGATCAAAACAAGCCTTAAAACATTTGAAAACTTGAAATAGTAATGATATCAATCATTACTATCAAAACAAGCCTTAAAACATTCAAAAAACTTGAAATAGTAATGATATCAATCATCTTCTTGGACCACAATTGAATAAAACTAGAAATTCCAAAAAACAAGAGGAATTTTGGAAATTCTTCTTGGTATTAATTACACAAATTACACAAATATATGAAAATTAAACATACATCTGAATGACCAGTGGGTCAATGAAGAAATTAAGAAGAAAATTGAAAAATTTCTTGAAACAAATGATAATGGAAATACAATACACCAAAAACACGGAATACAGCAAAAGCAGTACTCAGAAGGAAGTTCATAGCTCTAAGTGCCTATCAAAAAAGAGAAAAAAGCTTCAAATTAAAAAAAAATCTAACAATGCATCTGAAATAGCTAGAAAAGCAAGAGCAAACCAAACCCCAAATTGGTAGAAGAAAATAAATAATAATGATCAGAGCAGAAATAAATGAAATTGAAGTAATACAAAAGATCAATGAAACAAAAAGTTGTTTTTTTAAAAGTTAAACAAGATTGCCAAAACTCTAGCCAAACTAATGGAGAAAAAAATAGAAGATCTAAAAAATAAAATCATAAATGAAAAGAAAGACATTACATCTGATACTGCAGAAATTGAAAGGATCATTAGTGGCTACTATTGACAAGTATATGCCAGTAAATTGGAAAATCTAGAAGGCATAGACAAATTCCTAGATACATACAAACTACCATGATTGAGCCAGAAAGAAATCCAAAACCTGAACAATTTACCATGATTGAGCCAGAAAGAAATCCGAAACCTGAACAATTTATAATTAATAAGATCAAAGATGTAATAAAAAGTCTCCTACTAAGGAAAAGCCCATGATCTGATCGCTTCACTGTTGAATTCTACCAAATATTTAAAGAAGGACTATTACTAATTCTACTTAAACTATTTTGAAAAATAGAGGAAGGAATACTTCCAAACTCATTCTGTGAGGCTAGTATTACATTGATACCAAAACAGGACAAATACACATTGAAAAAAATAATCTACTGATCAATATCTCATAAATATTGATGAAAAAATTCTCAACAAAATACAAGTCAACCAAATTCAACAATATATTAGAAAGATTATTCATCATGACCAAGTGGGATTTATCTCTGTGATGCAACGATGGTTCAACATACACAAATCAATCAACGTCATACATCATATCAACAGAATGAAGGATAAAACCCAGATAATCATTTTGATTGATACTGAGAAAGCAATTCATAAAATTCAGCATCCCTTTATGATAAAAAAAAACCCTTGAAAATTTAGGTATAAAAGGAACATACCTCAACATAATGACATCCATATATTACAGACTCATAGCTAGTATCATAATGAAGGGGAAAAATATTGAAAGCCTTTCCTCTAAGAACTGGAACACAAGGATGCCCACTGCCCCTACTGTTATTCAGTGTAGTACTGGCAGTCCTAGCTACAGCAACCAGACAAAAGAAAGGTATAAAGGGCATCCATACTGTAAAGGAAGAAGTCAAATTATAATTATTTGCTGATAATATGACCTCATGTTTGGAAAAGCCTAGACTTCACAAGAAAACTACTAGAACTGGTAAAAAAGAACTAAGCAAAGTTGCAAGATCAACAATCAATATACAAAATTTGCTAGCATTTCTATATGCCAAGGGCAAATAATGTGCAAAAAAATGTAAATAGTAATCCCATTTACAATATCCATACATAGAATTAATACCTAAAAATTAACCAAAGAAGTGGAAGATTTCTATAATGAAAACTATAAAACACTCATAATGGAAATTCAAGAGGACACCAAGAAATGGGAAAATATTCCATGTTTATGGATTGGAAGAATCAATATTGTTACAATGTCCATACTATCCAAAACAATTTACAGATTCAGTGCAATCCCTACAAAAGTACCAACAATCTTCACAGAAATTAGAAAAAAAAAAACCCTGAAATTTATATGGAACCAAAAAAGACCCAGAATAGCCAAAGCTATCCTAAGCAAAAAGAACAAAACTGGAAGAATTACATTACCTGACTTCAAATTATACTACAGAACTATAGTAAACAACACAGGATGGTACTAGCATGAAAACAGACACAAAGACCAATGGAACAGAATAGAGAACCCAGAAAAAAACCCACACACCTACAATGAACTCATTTCTGACAAAGATGACAAGACTATACACTAGAGAAAAGACAGCCTCTTCAATAAATTGTTCTGCGAAAACTGGATATCCATAGCAGAAGAATGAAACTAGACCTTTATCTCTCGCCATATACAAAAATCAAAAATGAATTAAAGACTCAAATCTAAGACCTCAAACTCTTAAACTACTACAAGAACACATTGGGGAAAACCTCCGGGACACTGGTCCGGGCAAAGATTTATTGAGCAATACCCAACAGAAACTGACAACCAAAGCACACATGGACAAATAAGACCACATCAAGTTAAAAAGCTTTTGCATGGCAGCCATAATTCTCAGCAAACTAACACAGAAACAGAAAACCAAACACCACATGTTCCCAGTCATGAGTGGGAGCTGAACAATGAGATCACATAGACACAGGGAGGGGAACATCACACACCGGGGCCTGTCGCGGGGTGGAGGGCAAGGGGAGGGAGAGCATTAGGACAAATACCTAATCCATGCAGGGCTTAAAGCCTAGAAGACAGCCAGGCGCAGTGGCTCACACCTGTAATCCTAGCACTTTGGGAGCCCAAAGCAGGTGGATTGCCTGAGCTCAGAGTTTGAGACCAGCCTGGGCAACATGGTAAAACCCTGTCTCTACTGAAAAATAAAAATAAAAATAAATAGCAGGACATGGCAGCATGTGCCTGTAGTCCCAGCTATTTAGAAGGCTGAGGCAGAAGAATGGCTTAAACCTGGGAGGCAGAAGTTGCTGTGAGCTGAGATCATACCATTGCACTCCAGCCTGGGCGATAGAGTGAGACTCTGTCTCCAAAAAAAAAGAAAAAAGAAAAAAGAAAAAGCCTAGAAGACTAGAAGACAGGTTGCAAACCAACATGGCACATGTATAGCTATGTAACAAACCTGTATGTTCTGCACATGTCTCACAAAACTTAAAACAAACAAAAAAAAAACTTCTGCATAGCAAAGGATACAATCAACAAAGTAAAACCGCAATCCACAGAATGGGAGAAAATATTTGCAAACTACCTCTCTGACAGGGTACTAATAATCCAAATATATAAGGAGGTCAAACAACTCTATCAGAAAAAAATCTATTAATCTGATCAAAAAATGGTCAAAATACTTGAATAAACATTTCACAAAAGAAGACCTACACACAACATACAGCATATGAAAAATGTGTTCAACATCGCTGATCATCAGAGAAATGTGAATCAAAAGTACAATGATGTATCATCTCACTCCAGTTAAAAAGGGTTATATCCAGATGGGCATGGTGGCTCATGCCTATAATCCTAGCACTTTGGAAGGCCAAGGAGGCCAGATCACTTGGGGTCAGGAGTTTGAGACCAGGCTGGTGAACATAGGGGAAACCCTGTCTCTACTAAAAATACAAAAATTAGCTGGGTGTGGTGGCGTGCGCCTGTAGTCCCAGCTACTCTGGAGGCTGAGACAAGAATCCCTCGAACCCAGAAGACACAGGTTGCAGTGGGCCAAGATTGCACTACTGCACTGTAGTATGGGCAACAGAGTAAGACTCTGTCTCAAAAAAAAAAAAAAAGGCTTATATCCAAAATACAGACAATAACAAATGCTGGTGTGAATGTGAAGAAAGGAGAGTACTTGAACGTGGTTGGTGGGTATATAAATTAGTACAGCCATTAAGGAGAACAATTTGGAAGTTCCTCATAAAACTAAAAATTGAGCTGCCATATGATCCAGTAATCTCAGTGCTGAGTACATACACAAAGAGAGGAAATCAGTATATCGAACATGTATCTGTACACCTATGTTTGTGGCAGCACTGTTTGCAATAGTTAAGATTTGGAAGCAAACTAAATGTTCATCAACAGATGAACGGATAAAGAAAATGCGGCATATATATACATATATATATATGCACAAACATACACACACGTGTATATATATATACATACACACACATATACACATACATATACACACATTTCATTGAATATATATATATATTATATATATTATATATATACACACAATGGAGTATATATATAATATATATATATACGCAATGGAGTATTATTCAGCTAAAAAACTGAGATCCAGTTATTTGCAACGACACTGATGGAACTGAAGATCATTCTGTTAAGTGAAATAAGCCGGAATAAGCCAGGCACAGAAAGACAAACATCACATGTTCTCACTTTTTGCAGGATCTAAAAACCAAAACAACTCAACTCATGGACATAGAAGAAGGATGGTTACCAGAAGCTAGGACGAGTGGGGATGGTTATTGTGTACTAAACAAATAGAATGAATAAGACCTACTATTTGATAACACAATAGTCAATAATAACTTAATTGTATATTTTAACTTAAAGAATATAATTAGGGCTGGGCACTGTGGCTCACACCTGTAATCCCAGCACTTTGGGAGGCCAAGGCAGGTAGATCACAAGGTCAACAGTTCGAGACCAGACTGACCAACATCTCTACCCCGTCTCTACTAAGAATACAAAAATTGGCTGGGTGTGGTAATGGGTGCCTGTAATCCCAGCTACTGAGGAGGCTGAGGCAAGAGAATTGCTTGAACCTGGGAGGTGGAGGTTGCAGTGAGCTGAGATCACACCACTGCACTCTAGCCTGGGTGACAGAGCAAGACTTCATCTCAGAAAAAAAAAAAAATATATATATATATATATATACACACACACACACACACACACACACACACACACACACACACACACACACACATATACACATGTATACATATACATATATATGTATACACATGTACATATAATTAGATTCTTGGTAACTCAAAGGATAAATGCTTAAGAATATGAATATCTCATTCTCCATGATATACTTATTTCACATTGCATGCCTGTATCAAAACATCTCATGTACCCCATGTATATCTGCAGCTACTATTGTAACCAGGTTTTTTCTTGGGTGCTGCTGAGGCACAGCTCCCCTGAGAGGATGCTGTGTGTTCTTGGTCTCCAATGTCTTAACGCATAAGCAATGGGACCACTGCCGGTGCACTGTACACTTGTGAAAGTAAATATCGGACCCAGGAAGTGTTACAGAAAGGTGATTTTATTTAGGTAGAGAAAAGAGAAGAAGAGAAAGACTTCCATGAAGTGTGTGGAAGGGGACTCCAGAGGGGAAAACCCAGAGGGGAAAGGGAGCTCCCACCATGTGGGAGGGAATTCCAGAGAGCTGGAAATGGCGTTGGTGAAAGAGCAGGGGAATTTATCCTGGGAGAAATTCCCACCTTCTCCAAGATCTTGGGCCAGTGGAAGGAGTTCCTTAGAACTTCCACTGGAGTGATTGACTTTGTTTCTTCCGGTTCCCGTGAAATTCAAACATAAACTGTTAAATCTCCCAGATGGAGAGAGATGGGAGTGGGGCATGGTGCTGGGTAATTCTTGCCCTTAAAACTACGCCCGCTCATGGACCTGGAAAGAGAACACATTCCCTCACTATGTACATACAATTTTTTTAAAATAATTTTTAAACGTTTTTAAAAAGACCATGATCCCATTTACAATAGCCACAAAAAGAATAAAATGCCCAGGAATACAGCTAAGCAGGTTCTGAAAAGATATCTACAATGAGAATTCCAAAACACTGCTGAAAGAAAGTAGAGATAACAAACAAATTTTAAAAATTCCATTCTCATGTATAGAAAGAATCAATTTTGTTAAAATGGCCATACTGCCCAAAGCAATTTAAAGATTCAGTACTATGCGTACCAAACTACTAATTACATTATTCACATAATTAGAAACTATTTTAAAATTCATATCTCACCAAAAAATAGCCTGAATAGCCAATGCAATTATAAGCAAACAAACAACTTGAGTCATCACATTACTCTACTTCAAACTATACTACAAGGCTATAGTAATCAAAACAGCCTGACACCAGTATAAAAATAGACACATAGACAACTATAGCAGGATAGCCCAGAAATAAAGCCACACAACTACAACCATCTGATATTTGACAAAGTTGATGAAAATAATCAATGGGGAAAGGATTTCCTACTCAATAAATAGTGCTGTGATAACTGCCTAGGGATTCGACAAGATTGAAAATGGTACCCTTCCTTATATCACATAAAAAACTCAACTTGAGATAGATTAAATAATTAAATGTAAAACCTAAAACTATAACTATCCTGGAAGATAACCTAGGAAATACTAATTTCTGGACATGGGTGGGCCCTGGCAAAGATCTCATGAGAAAGACACTAAAAGCAGCTGCAACATAAATGAAAATTGACAAATAGGACCTAATTAAACTAATGAGCTTCTGCACAAAAAAAAGAAACTATCAAGAGAGTAAACAGACAACCTACAGAATGGGCAAACATATTTGCCAACTATCCATCTGACAAAGGTATAATATTCAGAATCTATAAAGAACTTAAACAAATTTACAAGTAAAAACCTTTAAAAGATAAGCAAAAGACAGGAAGAGACACTCTTCAAAAGAAGACATATGCATGGCCAAGAAGCATATGAAGAAATGTTCAATCATTAGTGAAGTACAAGTCAAAACCACAATAAGATACCATCCTACACCATTTAGCATGGCTATTATTAAAAAGAAAAATAAGAGATATTGGCAAGGTTGTGGAGAAAAGGGAATGCTTATACACTGCTGATAGGAAACTAATAGTTCAGCCACTGTGGAAAGCCATCTGGTGATTTCTTAAAGAACTTAAAACAGAAATATCATTCAACTCAGCAATTCCATTATTAAGTATGTACTCAAAGGACTATAAATTATTCTACCAAAAATTGTTCTCGTATGTTCATCACAGCACTATTCACAATAGCAAAGACATGGAATCAACCTAGATACCCAACAGTGGTGGACTGGTTAAAGAAAATATGGTACATATTGGGATACTATATGGGATACTACATATACTATATATATATGGGATACTATACAGCCATAGGAACAAATGAGAACATGTCCACTGCAGCAACATGAAAGAATCTGGAGGTATTATCTTAAGTGAACTAACCCAGGAACAGAAAACCAAATACCACATGTTCTCACTTACAAGTGGAAGCTAAACATTGACTACACGTGGACACAAAGAAGGGAACAGCAGACACTGGACCTGCTTGAGGTGGAAGATGAGTGGAAGTCAAGGACTGAAAAACTACCCATCGGGTAATGGTGCTTGTTGCCGAGATGACAAAATAATCTCTACACCAAACTCCCATGACACGCAATATGACTACATAACAAACCTACACATGTACCCCTGAATCTGAAATAAAAGTGAAAAAAAAAGTAAAAAATTAAAAACTTACTCTGCAAGCCAGAGATAGAGAAATATTGAGAAAGTACTATAGGAAAAAATGCTGTCAACTTACAATTCTACACAGAGCAAAAATATCTTTCAAAAAATGAAGTTGGAATAAAGACAGATATAGAACAATAAAAGCTGAGATCATTCACTGCTGACAATCTTGCTGTAGTAGAAATTTATAGATATATAAATATATATCGTAGTATCATACATATATAGCTCTAGTAGAAAATTATATATATATAATTATATGTAAATATATATATATTTGGATACAGGGACTTGCTCTGTTGCCCAGGTTGGAGTGTAATGGCATGATCATACCTTACTGTAACCTCGAACTCCTGAACTTGAGCTATCCTCCTACTTGGGTCTCCTCGGTAACTAGGACTGTAGCATAAGACACCATGTCCAGCTACTGTTTTTATTTTTTTTAGAGGCAGTGTCTTGATATGTTGCCCAGGTTGGTCTCAAACTCCTGGCCTCAACCAATCCTTCCACCTCAGCCTCCTAAAGTGCTGGGATTTGCAAGCATGAGCTACTACACCTGCCCTAGAAGAAATATTAAAGGAAGCTCTCAGGCAGAGGAACAATGATAACAGATGAAAATGTTGATCAGCACAAATTATTGAATAGCATTTAGAGATGGTGCACGTGTGGCTAAACATAAAAAACAGTTTTCTCAAATTTTATCTTCTTAAAAGTTTAAACAATTACATTAAGCAATAATTGCATTAAAATTCCAATTAATAGTTGAAAATTGTTAGAATAAAAAAGAAAGTAAAACCAAACTATATACTGTCTTAAAAATATTTTTAGCAACAAATATATGGATAAAGTAATAGGGAGGTACAGATATAGTGTTTGAATATTAAACCAAAGAAAACTGAAGTTGCCATGTTAATATCAGACAATATAAAGTATAAGAAATTATATAGAGGTATTTGATAATAACAAAGAAGTCAATTCATCAATAAGACAATAAAAACCTAAATATGTATACACCTAAGAGCCTCAAAATATATTTCAAAAATTGAATTTAGGCTGGGTATGGTGGCTTAACCCATAATGCCAGCACTTTGGGAAGGTGTGGCAGGAAGATTGCTTGAGGCCAGAAGTTTGAGACTAGTCTGGGTAACATAGCAAGATCCTATTTCCAGAAAACAATATTAAAAAGTATCTGTGTGTGGTGGTGCACACCTGTAGTCCACAAACTCAAGAGGTTGAGGCATAAGGATCCTCTGAGTCAAAAAGTTTGAGGTTACAGTGAGCTATGATCATGCCACAGCATTCCAGCTTGGGTAACAGAGTGAGACTCTGTCTCTAATAAAACACAATTGAATTTAAAGAAGAAATGGATAAGTTTAAATTAAATTTAGAAATTTTGACACTTTTTCAATAAATTAGAAATAAGTAAATTATACTCTATGCAGGAATGTACTAAAGGATAGCATATCATATCAATAAATGCAGACAGGACACTGACAAAATACAATATCCTTTCTTGATATTTCAAAAAAATTTCTCACCAGTGGTGTAGAATGGAACTAACTCAAATTATCTCTTTCATAAAAGGCTTCTACCAAAACAAGCAAACAATTACAGCGAGCATCATACTGTTAGTGGTAAAAATAAAAATACCAAATGACTTCATCTTAACATCAGGATGAAAGTAGGAATGTCTTCCACTACTTCTATTCCAGCGATAGCTACTGCAACAAATTGAGAAAAAGAAGTAGGAGAAAAACATATTGGAAGTAAAATCTTTTGTGTCCAAAAATGTTATGGTTTTCATTGTTGTACAGCATAAAAAAGTCTGCTAGAATAGATAGTGATTTTAGTAAACTCATAGTATTCAAGGTCAATAAACAAAATTTAAGTGTATATCAGCATAAGCCCAATAAATTATAATTAAGATACCAATATCATTTACAATAGCATCAAAAACACAAAGTACTCAAGATTAATTTAATAAAATATGTGTAAGACATATATGCTAAAACTATGTACTTTGCTCAGAGAAATTAAAGGCCTAAGTAAATGGAGAATATAATATGTGATGGATCTGAATACTCGATATTGTTAAGCCAGTAATTCTTCCCATATTTATCTGTATATTCAATGCAATCCCAATCAAAATCTCAGTAAGCTTTTTTGTACAAGCTGGTAAATTGATTCCTACATTTATTTTAAAAAATGTAAATACTCCCAGGTTGCCAAAATAATGGTAAAACATTGAAAGACATTTGTACTACTTTATTATGAGGCTTACTATAAGGCTATAGTTGTCAAGCCAGTGCTAAGTCTGAGAAAAGACAAACTTACAGATCAATTGAACAAAATAGAGTTCTGTTCAACTTCTACTGTCAAAAGAAGTTAAACAAAGGTCAGGAGGCACTTAAAATGATGTCTGTTATTGTTCATCATTATGAAAATGCAAAGCAAAACTTCAGTGTGATAGCACTACACATCCACTAGAATGGGTAAAGTGACTGACAATACCAAATGTTACTAAAGATGTAGAGAACTGGAACTCTCAAACAGTACTCTAAGGAATGAAAAATCCTACAGCAACTTTGAAAAACAGTTGGGAAGTTTTTCATAAAATTAACCATACAGTTACTATATAACTCAGTGATTCCACTCACGGGTATTTATTCAAGAAAAATAGAAATCACATGCCCTCACGAAGACTTATATTCAACTGTTTAAATCAGCTTTACTCATGATAGCCAAAACCTGAAAACAAATGAAATGTACGTCAACAAGTAAATGAACAGGAAAATTATGGTACATCCACACTCAGCAATAAAAAGTAACCAATAATTGATGCCTGCATCGACACAGACGAATATTATAATCATTATGTTAAGTGAGAGAAACGGGACTCAAAGGGCTACATACTGTATGATTCCATGTGTGTGACATTCTCAAAAGACAAAACCTTAACATTGCCAACTGCTGAAATTTGGGAAAAAGGATGCCAAAAAAGAGGCATGAGTTATAACTGAATCTTTACTGTGGTAGTACTTATACTATTGTGTACATATCTCAAAAGTCATGATATTATACAGTTAAAATGGATAAATTTTATTGTATGGAAATTAGACCTAAAGTTGATTTTTAAACTATAGGATAATATGTTCAGATTACTTATTTTGCTTTTTAGCAAAAATGCATGATGTGACAGAAAGAACAATGGGTTCACAGCCACAGAGGGAAAGAGGAGAATATAATAGAAAGTTGAATAACAATGTATACAAAACCCCTTCTATATGTCAGACACTTAAGAGATTTTTTATGCGTTTTTTATTCATTTATTGCAATATGTTTTTCTATAAATGAAGAAAGAATTGCTAGCTTTTGACTTAATTTAAATAAAACCATTTAGTCAGTAAAGTGTTTGAGCACAAGATCGGATGTGTATCTTAAATTTGTATTCTGGCCAGTATCCCCATGCTGTTTCTCTTACCCTGCAGAATAGACTTCTGGATCCGGCTCTACCCCTTAATTTCTGTGCAAATTTTTACAGGTTACATAATCTCCTCAAACATATTTTATTGCTTGAACAATGAAGTCAAGATTTACTAAATTTACAAGATTTTTGTAAGAAACAAACCCATGACTGTGATAGTATTTTATAACCATAAGGTATTAAGCAATGCAATTGCTATTTTTCATTTTCTCACTATAATGTATTGTGAGAATTTAAATTCTGAACCTTATTATTCACTAAATCAATGAGTGCCCAGGTAAAGGCTAGGTCAGAAAATGCTGTCAAGATTCAACATTTTAACATGGTAAAAGAACACCCCTACCATATTAAACAAGTGCTATTTAGCAACTCTGAGTTCTGCTACTGCAATAAAAATTCAAGACCATTGAAAAAAGGATTGAGAAGGTCAAATACCTTCCCCACAGAAGCGTGGAACAAGGACCCAGGAAAAATTAAGCTGTCCAGAGGCACGAGACTCTGCATGGATAATAGTCTATGCAGCAATAGTCTCTGGCAGCAATGTCTGAAGGAATTTATCAACACAGTGTTCTACTCCTACTTTATTTACCTGAATTCAGGGGCAAAGTCTGCATACATTTTTTATGACATAAGTTCATCTGGACACACATCAGTCATCTCAGAAATAAAAACTCACTGCAAAAGTTCTTGTCATTGTAATTGTTTAAGCATTTGCCTATAATTAATTAAGCATTTACAACTCCAATACCAAAAATAAATTCCAAAAATTGCTGCTACGTTTTCAGCATATAGTAGTAATTTCAGCATATAGTAGCAGTGAATTTCAACATCTAGTAGCAGTGAATTTCAGCATATAGTAGCAATGATGGCTGAACATCAGTCAGCAGAGAAATAAGGTAGATTTGTGACTACTAATTTAGCTGTTTGTTTTTCCCAATGGGATTTTACCATCTTGACACACATTGACAAAGGCATCCTTAGATTGACTGAACTTTTTTCTTTCTGACTATAGGCCACCAAAGTTCCTTTATTTATTCTTAGAGCATTCACTTTAGAATACTTGCCATTGTAAATGATTTCTCTGCCTCTGCCTCCTTAAAATGTAAATCTTATCCCATCCTCTTGCCTTTGAAATGTAATTATCAAGAAGGATGGGCAGGCCAGGCACAGCGATTCCAGCACTTTGGGAGGCCAAGGCAAGCAAATTGCCTCAGGTCAGGAGTTTGAGAACAGCCTGGCCAGCATAGAAAACCCCATCTCTACCAAAAATCCAAAAGTTAACTGGGTGTGGTGGTGGGCACCTGAAATCCCAGCTACTCAGGAGGCTAAGGCAGGAGAATCGCTTGAACCCAGAAGGCAGACGTTGCAGTAAGCCGAGATTGTGCCACTTGCACTCCAGCCTGGGCAACAGTATGACTCCATCGCAAAACAAAAAAAGATGGGGCCTCTATTTCCCAATCTCTGTGGGGAATGTGGGAATATAACTTCAATAAGCAACAATTAGGGAACACAGATGGCCTAATCACACTGACCAACCTCTTCCCTAATACACTCCAGTACTTTTCCATTAGCTCACCCAGAATTTAAAATCCTCCCACCTTTTGTTTCTGCAGAGTTGAATTAAACCTCTTTCCCCACTGCAATAATCTTGATCCCTATTGCAATAGTCTTAAATAGTTTTCCTTGTCATTTTAGTTGGTGTCCAGTGCAGTTCTTTTACCACCATACACACACAAACTATATATTTGTTACAATAATGTACAAGCATGCAGTGCATTTCAGATTACAAAGTGATTTTGACATAGGGTATTCTTAAAGCACCATAAGAAAGAAAGAATACCACTGTGCTCGGAAAATGAGTCTACTACTCAGATAAATTAATACATTACTAAAGTTGTAGTTATTAAGAGGTCTTAAACTTGAACCCAGGGCATTTCCGTCCAAATCTACGGCTCTTCCAACTGCATCTCACTGACAGCGCTGCTCTAAGAAACATCTCAACAAAGTTACTTTCTGAAAAAAATATGCAGATATTTAACAACACTACTGATTTATTAAGACTTCTTGAGGGAAAACAAAATTGATTTTGAAATATCCTGAGAGCGAACTCATTTGTTGGTCTAACATCATGGCTAAAATAAAAATAGAGATGGCATTGTGTTCTTGCTATAACAATAGTAAAGGTGAGTTTAACATCCATAATTATTGATGAGATAATATTTTATTATAGTAACATTAGTAAATATGTTCTATTATATTTACAGTATGCACACATTTTTGTAGCCATATGGAGATTCTAGGCAGAAAAAGTCATTGCCCTCAAGTTTAACCGTTAAGTAGAGCTAAGATGTAATTATGTATGTTTCCTTTAAAAATGTTTAGATGGTATATTCCCTCCTTATGCATTACTGTCTTTACTGTTAGTTGAATAATGAAAAACACAAAGAGTTTTTAAAAGTGCAATTGTCTTTTTTCTATCTCATCCTGTCCTTTTACTGAATCCTCAAAGTAGAATTATTTAAAACATGATTTTCTTGAGAATTTCTAATCTTGATAATAAATGACTATAGAACTGCTGAAGCATGGTGTGCTAGTCTTTACTGTGCTCTATGTACAGTACCAGAACTGTCTGAATAATTATGAGATTATCTGACAGATTATGAAGAGGATTAGAAGGCAGAAACAGGAAAAAATAGGCTACATGATCAGCATCTGTAAGTAAATTGACTGTCACATCTCTTCTTTCTGGCTTAAATTTTTAGACACTGGAATAATGGAAAACAAAACCAAAATCTTTATTTTGTTAATTTGAACAGAATCCATGCTGAGAAAAGTACTAACAATGAACTCTTTATAAACAAATGCAAGTACACACATACATAATTAGGTATGCAGAAATATTAAGCTGCCTTCAGGCATACTCCAAGATTTTAATATCCAGTCGAATGAAGTATTCTGATTACTTGAGAGTGACTGCATATACCAGAGCTAGAGTTTTCATTTTTCAGATCAAAATTTGTTTTCTTAGATTTTGAATCACTTTGCATGGTTTTTGTCCATTAGAACTGACTATAAGATATATTGGTACCATAGGGTCAATATCCAAAGCATTGGTCATTGTTTTGTAAATGTGAAAAATTTGTTTCAAGGAATGCATTTACATATAAAAGATTGCTTATGGCATGACTTAGAGTATCTAGTTATAACTACTGGTAATTCTACTTATTTTAAAGATCATTCTTAAAATCTAAATTAATAGGGCAAATTATATTTACCTGACTTTAATGTTACCTGTGAAGTCACAACATGGTCTTTTCAGAATTTCTGAGGAGGCAGGGAACTTTGGCAGAGAGGTTGACAATTCAGACAGTAGCTTCTTGAGAGCATGACTCTTGTCTTATTTATCTTTTTATTTTTCCATATTGCTTAGCATGGAGCCTCACACAAAGTAAATAGCCAATAAATGCTAAGTTGACAGTGTTAGACTTTTAAAGACCCATGCATTTTTCATCTAAATATGAGTTGTTGAAATGTTGGGTAAGTCTAGTATTAGCAGGCACTTGGTTGTTAAAGAATAAAAGCCCATTTAGACTTTATGCAAAAATTATTGTCCACTTTATCAAAATCCTTCATGCCCTACAATAGATTCCTTTTCATATACTGACATCATCACAGCAGCAGGGTTCTCATGATATGTCAAAATACTTATAGATTTGAAACTTCATCGTGGCAATTACAAAAAAGTATCTAGTGCTCTTTGATCACTCAAATGACAAGAGCAAAACTGAACTTCTGGGCATCATTGCCAAGATACAAATAAGGAGAATGCAGAATTTAAATTTGCAATCCTCTAAATAAAACATTCTCCCTGACAAAAGCAAGTGCCTCTGCTGTTCATCTTTAGCAGTAACTTCTTACTGCTCCATTTCAAAGTCTTCAGAGGCAATGAAATTGAGAACCTTCAGGTACTTTTCTAACCCATGGGGGTTTCTAGGAGCTAAATAGGTTAGAAGCTCCACAGTACGTTCCTGCACAGTAGGGAGAAAAAGTGATTCAATTTCTCCATAGGACTACAATATGTACCCATAGCTAGATAAGAGAAATCCTGATGATTATTCATGAGACCTTTGGGCAAATCTTAGGTTCTTAGACACCTCTCATAAGAGCACCAAAGGTCACTTAAATCAGTGATTCCACAGGAAATAATCCCCCATTTCTTTCTTGCCTAGAATTTTGGAGTGTAAAATCAAGGGGGAAAAAAAAGGAATCAACTTCTAGACTGAGTTAGGAGAGTTGGAAAAAAAATGGTGTGATTATTTTTATTTATAAATTTATGAACTTTAAGAACATAACATTAAAAATGTTTATGTATTTTTAACCACATAGAGACACACTTATTTTAATTAGCAAATGAACTGACAGATGCTGATATTCTCTGTCCTCAGCTTAAAGGCATTATTTGGAAGATCAGTGGGAGAAGCCATAGCTCAATGATGTCCTAGATGATTACCGACTCTCAGGCATGCCAGCTGTGCTACCCAACCTGTTCCTTTGCTGGAACAATTTATTCCCCTCATGCTGCCACCTCCTGTTGTTCAAGGGAATGTATGGTTTATTTCAAAGGATGAAAAGGGGGAAAAAGACATGCAGATAGATATAGTACTTTCAAATGAACATTTCTTTGGGACAATAATAAATAGGTTACCTAGAAAATCTCAAGTTTATTAATACATTCACAAGTGAATCATAATAGGGAAGTAAATAATGTAAGGAGAAATGTTACCATGTGAAAACTGTTTTAACATTTAGCTTGGAAGACAGACTGAAGTTGGAAAATACAATAAAATATGCACAAGCACTAAGTAAACAGCGTAAGATAATAGCAACCCATTGGTAATACTGTGTCATATTTATTGATAAATCAATTTAGAGTTTGATCTGTATGATATCTATGTAACACTGTCAGGACAGATACTATAAGGTCTTTCTTACCTGTGATGGAATTTACGAGTCATAAAGTGGAGGAAAGTTATTCCTTCCAAATCAGAAATATTCTCTATGAGGTAATCTTACTACTTTTCACTCATCAATGATTGAGATCTTTTCTTCTTTCCCTTACAAAATATAGTTTAAGAGGACACACACACACACACACACACACACACACACACACACACAGCACTCTAGCTAGCACTCTGCAAGCACTGATAGTGATCCTGACTTGATCCTGCCAGATAGGAAAAAGTTTATATTGTAGTAAAGGATAATGTCATGTTACGATGGTAAGAGCCACACTCATATGGATTTTATAAATCAAGTACAGAGGACAACTCATAGCGCAGATCAGTAGATGTCACCTACAATTTATGATGAGAAAGGATGGAAGGCGAGACGAAGTGGATTAAGAATGATCTCGGAAGGCAGCTAGCAGTGTAAAGCGGGAGCTGAGGTTCTTGATATTCCACAATGGGTGAACCGCAGCAAGTGAGTGCACTTTCACCACCTCCAATGCAATATATCAAATAATATATGGATTTGATATATTATTTCAAATTATTTTATATTATCTTAGTTGAAAGAACTGAGATAACTTAATATGTCTATCCTTATTAATTTCTTGGACCTTTTAGATATATTAATAAGGAGCCCTAGGAGTATAAAATGAGAAGAGAAACTAGAAGATCTTGAGCTTTTTGTACATGTGCATCATCTTATATATGAATACAGACCCCACCAAGTGAAAGAGACCTTCAGAGTCATGATGGAGGTCCAGAAACATCAACAGCTTGAAACAGCTGAGAGTTTTCAAAAGCACCTGGAACGAGTAATTGAAATGATTCAGAATTGCTTGGCTTCTTCGCCTGATGATTTGCCTCATTCAGAAGCAGGAATGAGAGTAAAAACTGAACCAATGGATGCTGATGATAGCTACAATTATCCTAGACAGAATGACCAACAAAGAGAAAATACAGATCATAGGGGAGATCAGATTACAGAGAAAGATGCTGCCTTGCGTGTCCTAATTGATGAAATGAATGAAAGACCATGAAAGATGTTTCTCTTTTCTTTTTTTCCTTTTGATAAATAGCATCATATGTTATTTTCTTTTGGACCGTCTTAAGAGAGGTTTCACTAAAAATATAAACAGCTTTAATCTTGACTCCAATTTTTTCAATTATGTGATGTCATAGGCAGTAATTCTGCCGAATAACAGGCATAGGCAAATGAGTACCCCTGCACTAAGAATAATCACTTGAGAAAGCAAAGTGTTAGCTGCTGTTGTACGGGACATTCCTATGTTTTGGAGTTGCAGTAAAACTTTGAAGATAACCTCAATAATAGCAAAATTTTGATCCTTGAAAAGGGGATTTATCATTTGCTTTAAGAATGATAGATAAATAATGGAAATCAAGCTCTATAAATGTAAAACTATGAAATCTTTAGACTTATTCCATTAAAAATTTTGCTTAAGTTCCAAAAAAAAAAGAATAATCTCATTTACCCTATGGTTCTTGAAGATGACATTCTATATATGTGAAGACTGGTATTTGACTTGATAAAATAGACATAAGGAAAAGTAGTAACTACTACATGTGATTTTAATATTCGTCATACACAACATATAGCTCTGAGAGGCAGAAGAGGATGGTGGTTTAGTACAAAAGCTGTGGAGCAACATTGTTAAGGAAATTTATTTCAGCCACTTCTAAGGCGTGTGACTCTTGGCAAGTTCCTTTACTACCCTTTATTTGCTTTATCATCTGCCAAAGTCTCAGAGGATATATTTTTTAAATTACTTCATATAAGCACTTAGTAGTTTCTGGCATATACAAAACAAACAATAAGTGTGAGTTTCTACTGTTATACCTACTATTAAAGAGGATCTTATTTAACATTTGGTAATATACAAACCTCTGAATTTATCATCACACAAACAGATTTTCTCCTTGATATGATCAATGATTAATCTCTAATCATCTTTAATCGACTTACCAAGAAGGAACAGTAAGAGGTAAGCTTCATATACACAGAGGTTTATGTGTATAACATTTAGTTATACACATAAATTCCTTAACATTTGCTGCTGTCAGGAATTGTTCACAATTCTTTATAAATCTAAAGATTCATGTGATATTAAAAGTGTAGAGCTATATATCCCCAATGTAATTATTGATTTTATTTCCCTATTTATGTTGCCTACTCTCCAACATTCTTAAGATCTAAGGAGATGGGACAATAAGATCCTTATTGCTGTAAGTGATGCACATTGTTTGGTTTTTATCTTTTTCCTTAGACTTAGAGGTAATAAAACATGGACACATCCTCTCTCTCTTTCTAGGGCTTGTGGAAATTAATGAAATAATTTGAAGTATGTAGTCCATTTCTTTTAGCATCAATGTTAATTTTTCAAGAGTGCTGTACTTATCTATGTCAGTATTTCAGCTCCCTTTCCACAGTTCACAACAGGAACCATGCCATATCTGACCAGACTCCAAGCTACCTCCCTGTGAGACTTTTATCTCTGCATGTGCCATCTTCTCTATTATAATGTTTGACTATCTAGGCTCAAAGTGGGGGAGGCCCTGAGAGATTTAAATTTTGATAATTATGAACAGTAGTCTCAATTTCTTGGGGTTGCCATAACAAAGTACCATAAACTGGATAGCTTAAAACAACAGGAATTTATTCGCTTATAGTTCTGAGAACTAGAAGTCTTGCGGGTAGTGTCAGCCTGGCCATGCTCCCTCTGAAATTCTGGATAAAATCCTTCCTTGCTTCTTCCTTGCTTCTGGGGGTGCCCATAGATTCTTGGGATTCCTTGGGTTGCAGCTGCATAACTCCAATCTCTGCCCGTTATTAGGTGGTGTTCTCCCTATGTGTCTGTGTTGTCACATGCCACTTCCTCTTCTTATAGAGACTCCAGTCTTATTGTATTAGGGCCCACCCTAATGACCTCACATCAACTTGATTGTATGTGCAAAGACCTTATTTCCAAATAAGGCCACATTCACAGGTGCTAGGGATTAGGATTTAAACATACCTTTAGGGAGGATAGAATTCAATTCATAACAAGGAATTTATAATTCAATTGACAAGGAATTTATGAAGTATAACATTAGCACATGTATTAATAATATTTTTGTATTTTTATCACCCAAACTCCTCAGAATAATGGTTTAAACATAGAATATTAAAAATGCATACACTGATTTGAACTAAATTTACTTTTATCCCCATGGAAACATAAGGTGCACTGTAGTTCCATGATAACACTAAAGAATGAAGTTCTAAGTTAGAGAAATATGTATACCTTGTGATGACTACAATTATTTAGTGGAATGAAAGAGATTTTTTCTGGAAATCACAGTTAATTTCTTGCTAAATTGTGTATGAATAGTTGGAGTCAGGAAAATTTTAGACTGCATTTCTCTGCGTTTTTCTTTAGCTTCCCAATCACTTTTTTACCCTTAGAGGCTCTATCGATTTTCCTCACTGTATCAATCTTTGGAAACAACAGTTTGCTGGTTTCTTATAAAAGTCATCTAAGTAGCCATCTGGGAAGCTGATAACATAGGTTTTGATCCCATATTGACCAACTATCTAGATGTCTGACTTTGTATAACTGTTTTCATGAGGATTGTCATGCTTTTTCTAACCCTCTTTTTCCCTCATTTGTTTAATGAAGGATTTAGAAATCTATAATATAAAATTTTTTTCCAACTCAAAATGAATTTTGTTTTTTATGGTACATCTGTGGCATCTCATAGAGTTAGGTATGTGGGTTTAACAAGCAAACATTAAGAACATATATTTTACCACTAACTTCAGATATTCTTAAATATTAAATTATATAAATACAGGTATAATTATACAAGGAGTGAATGCCAGACCTTATGTTGTCTATCTACCAGTATGTGCAAATGGAAAGGTTTAATTTTTAGAACTCTGTAATGATAATTATATTTAAGACTCTGGATGGCCTTGCTGAATGACTAAAGAAATTTAACTATATTCTGTAATTTAGGTATTCAGGCCTAGAATCTTAAAATTCTTATTCCCAGTCCAGGATTTTTTGATAAGGCACCACACTGAGGCTTAATCTATAGCTTTAGTTCTCGGTGTATATTTATTATGTCACAATTATTTTAAAAATATACTTGTGTTTACAGATGCTACTTCTCAATCAGCTAGAACAGTCATTCAACATGTACAACCAATCAGCAATTCTTCCACAACAACAGGAGTTCATCACATTTATTACATGCAAAATCCATACATTACTAACAAGCTTTTCAAACTCAGGCTCCTGGATTTTGTAAATTTTACTTAATAAACCAATTAAGCTGTATTCATTATAATCCTTGGAGGGTTATCCACCAAGACAATGCTCTTGCAACTAAATTGTCTAATTGAAATACATTCAATCTGTCTAAAATTGCCATTGAAGCATTTTACTGTTGCAGACCAGCAAAATTTGGATGGGATTTGGATTCATCTAGCAATTTGGGAGACAGATGGTGTTAAAAAAGATACAGATGTAGCAGCTTCCACTGATTCTTAATATGCTCCGTTTTTGTTGTCTTAAGCATTTTCATCAGTAAATGAAACCCTTGTTTTAAGTCAATGATTTGCATATTAAGTTGGGAGAAAAAAACATAAGGCAATAACTAAGAACTTAGGCTATTACTGCTGCAGGGAGGCAATTTTCCAAAAAGAAAAAAAAATCCTTAATTTTTGAAAGACATGACTCTATCATTATTCATTAATTTACTCACACATTTATTTATCCAATAAACAATTTTGAGCATCAGTCATGGTAGGTACCATGATAACCCTTGGGGTTGGTTATAAATATAATGAAACTATGATTTCACCTCTTAGAGAACCTCTTAAGTAGAAAATGAACAATGAACAGAAAAATGCCAAACAAGTTAAAAAGTTGAAAGTGCCATAAAAGATAAAGTGCCATCAAAATTTAGACATGGGAGAACTATTTGTGGCCAAATTTATGAGAAAAAAATACAGTTATGTTAGAACATCTAGGCTGCTTTCAATAAATGGAGATGAAAAGGTAGGCATATGTGGCAGTACTTGAAAAGCTAAGAAGACTAGAGAAAATTCAAGACTAATGAAAGGATTTAGTAGAGACGGGGTTTCACCATGTTGACCAGGATGGTCTCAATCTCTTGACCTAATGATCCACCTGCCTCAGCCTCCCAAAGTGCTGGGATTATAGGCATGAGCCACCGCGCCCAGCCTTTTTCTTGCATTTTAGTAGACACAGGGTTTCATCATGTTAGCCAGGCTGGTCTTCAACTCATGGCCTCAAGGGACTCACTCTCCTTGGCCTCCTAAAGTCCTGGGATTACAGGTGTGAGTCACTATGCTTGGCCAACACTAAGTTTTGTCTATCTCTTCCAGAGGGCTCAATGACAGAAACAGCTCAAAGACATTGCAGGTTTTTTCTTCCAGACCATAGAAATAAAAAAATAAAGTGAATACTGCAATAAAGCAAGTCATATATGTATTTTTTTTTAATTTTCTGGTGCATACAAAATGTATGTTTATACTGTACTATAGTCTATTAAGTGTGCAGTAGTATTGTTTCTAAAGATAAAGTGCATATTTTAATTTAAGGCTACTTTATTGCTAAAAATGCCAACAATCATCTGAGCTTCTAGTGAGTCCTAGTCTTTTGCTGCTGGAGGGTCTTGCCCCCACGTTGATAGCTGCTGACTGATCAGGGTGGTGGTTGCTAAGGGTCATAGTATCTTTGGCAATTTTAAAAAATAACACCACAGTGAAGTTTGTCACATCAATTGACTCTTCCTTTCATGAAAGATTTACCTGCAGCAGGTGATTCTGCTTGATAATCTCTCAAAATTGAAGGCAATCTTCATAAACCCTAATGCTGCATTATCAACTAAATTTATGTAATATTTGAGGTCCTTTGTTGTTATTTCAACAATGTTCACAACATCTTCACCAGGAGTGGATTTCATTTCCAGAAATGACCTTCTTTCTTCATCCACAAGAAACAACATCTCATCCATTCAAATTTTGTCATGAGATTTCAAGAATTCAGTCACATCTGCAGGCTTCACTTTTAATTCCAGTTGTATTTCTATGTATATCACATTTACAGTTACTTCCTCCCCTGAAGCCTTGAAATCCTTAAAGTCATCAATGAAGACTGGAATCAGCTTTTTCCAAACTCATTACTAGAATGTTCTAAATATTATCTATAATTATGAATCCTTTCTAGAAGGTTTTCAATCTACATTGCACACATCTATCAGAGGAATCACTATCTATGGAAGCTATAGCCTCACAAAACCTATTTCTTGAGTAATAAGACTTGAAAGTTGAAATCACTTCTTCAGCCATGGGCTACAGAATGGATATTGTGATAGCAGGCATGAAAACATTGCTCTCCTTGTACATTTCAATCAAAACTTTTGGCAATGAGGTGCATTCTCAATGAGCAGTAGTATTTTGAAAGGATTTTTTTTTCTGAGCAGTAGGTCTCAACATTAGGCTTAAAATACTTAGTTAACTATGCTCTAAATAAATGTGCTGTCATCCAGGCTTTGTTGTTCCTTTTCTAGAGCATAGGAAGAGTAGACCTAGCATAATTCCTTAGGGCCCTAGCATTTTGAGCACAGGCTTCAACTAAAAGTCACTGGCTGCATTATTTCCTAACAAGGGAGTCAGCCTGTCCTCTGAAGCTTTCAGGTCAGGCATTGACTTCTCTCTAGCTATGAAAGTCCTAGATGGCATCTTTTCCCAATATAAGGTTGTTTTATCTACATTGAAAATTTATTGTTTATCATAGCCATCTTTGTCAATTGTTTTAGCTAAATCTTCTGGATAACTTGATGAAGCTTCTATATCAGTACTTGTGGCTCCACTTCAGACTTTTATGTAATGGGGATGACTTCTTTAAACCCTGTGAAATAACCTC
Source organism: Cheracebus regulus (assembly GCA_963574635.1). NCBI lineage: Eukaryota > Metazoa > Chordata > Mammalia > Primates > Pitheciidae > Cheracebus > Cheracebus regulus. The sequence continues at coordinate 10,128 of CAUYQU010034690.1, read as the reverse complement.
TGCTAACTTCCAACTTTTCTTATGCAGCCTCCTCACCCCTCTTGGCCTTCATGGAATTGAAGAGAGTTAAGACTTTCCTTGCTCTGGATTAGACTTTAGCTTGAGTACATGTTGTAACTGTTCTGATCATTTACCAAGGCTACTATAACTTTCTCCATACCAACAATAGTTTTGCTTTTTTATTAGTTGTGTTTTCACTAGACTTGCACATTTAATTTCCTTCAAAAACTTTTCCTTTGTATTCACAACTTAGTTAACTGTTTGGCACAAAATGCCTAGCTTTTGGCCTAACTCAGCTTTTGACTTACCTTCCTCACTAAGCTTAGTTATGTGTAGCTTTTGATTTAAAGTGAGAGACATGTGACAAGAGTTGGGAGAAGAAAAAGTAGGTTTATTCAAAAGCTGACAACCTGAAGAGATGGTGGACTAGTGTCACAAAAACCATTTCAAAATGTTCAGGCTGACCAAGGGGGTTTTAAAGAGAAAGGAATCATGGAAACTAAAGTGCAGGAGAGGTGCAAGGCAGAGGTCTACACCTCTCATTCAAATGACTATCATGAGTAAAGGACCATCTAGAAGCCTGGGTGGTGTCAGCTTCCCCATGACCAGGTTGTGGATTAACTGCTTGCCAGTCCCTTCTCTGGGAAAAGAATGTCCTGAAATCTTGCCTTCATAACTGAACAGTTTCCATATTAGTTCCTGGAAATCTTAAGCAAGTATATAGTTAGTCACGGAAAAGAGCAGTGCCAAGTGCCAAGGGAGAAAGGGCAAATATATATGTTTAAAAGAATAGAAAAAAAGGAGGTAGCCATTTATTTTGGCTACTTGGTTTACAGTAAAGTATGGGTGTGCTTTGTGGCTCCCGAAAACAATTACAACAGTAACATCAAAGGTCATTGGTCACAGATAACCATAACAGATAAAATAATAATGAGAGAGTTTGAAAAATTGGGAGAATTACCAAAACCTGACCCAGAGACATGAAGTGAGCATATGTTGGTGGGAAAATAGTGCCCGCAGACTTGCCCAAAGCAGGGTTGCTACAAACCTTCAATTTGTAAAAAAGCAGTATCTGTGAAGTGCGTAAGAGTGAACCACAAAAAAATGAGGTATGTCTATATTTATCCAGGGCCTACTTTTGGCTTAGCTCTTTATATTACGGCTCATTAATTCTGCTTCTCTTGACTAGAATACTAGCATCTATGCCTTTCAAAATAAAACATCCATTAAAACACAAAGTTATATATTACTTATGTTATTCAAGCTACATTTTATCAATACCTACTATGACCTACAAATAATGCTTGATAATTTTCAAGGGAAAAATATTTATCCCTGACTTTTCTCTTTCTCTCTATTATACAGCTATTTCTAAAACATCAGTGAATTCTGTTGAATTTAGCTTCAAAATGCATCCAGAATTCAACTTCTTTTCGTCTCAATTACTGCCATGCTGGCTAGTCATCACCATTTCCCACTTTAATGTAAAACAGATTTTAGCCAGTGTCCATGTTCCTAGCTCTGCCCTCTCTTTGACATACCAACCAGAATGATCCTTTAAAAATATGTCTGCTTTGTCACTCCTCTGTTTAAAATCCTGTAGTGCTGAGCGATTTGTAATAGAACTCAACTTTCACAAATTCCTTCGATATTCATTGGATACTGTGCTTCCGATCTGATGTGTTTTTCTATTAACATTCTTCACTTTCCATCTGACCCCTCATCAGCCATAATTTCCTTCTTGCAGTTCTATATTTTATTCCAGACATACTGTTTTTTTCTGCAAGAAAGAGTCTTCTTTCAGATATTCTTATAGCTAGATCTGACCTCTCCTTCAAGTCTTAGCTTATATATCATCCTGTACTAACTCCCCTGATTAAAAACTACAAACTCCCTACAAAATCTTCCTCAATTCACATACCAGATCCTATTGCCCCATTTCTATATTTCCCACGTAGTACTTTATAGCATACTTCATGATTGACCTATTTGTTAATTATTTAGTGTTTGTTTCTCCTCCCTAAATGATAAACTTCATAAAGAAAATTTTGTATCTCACATGCTTAGAAAAATTACTGTTGGCTGGGCGCAGTGGCTCACGCCTGTAATCCCAGCACTTTGGGAGGCCGAGGTGGGTGGATCACAAGGGCAAGAGATCGAGACCATCCTGGCCAACATGGTGAAACCCCATCTCTACTAAAAATACAAAAATTAGCCGGGTGTGGTGGCATGAGCCTGTAGTCCCAGCTACTCGGGAGGCTGAGGCAGAAGAATTGTTTGAACCCGGGAGGTGGAGGTTGCAGTGAGCCGAGATCGCACCACTGCACTCCAGCCTGGCACCTGGTGACCGAGCGAGACTCTGTCTCAAAAAAAAAATTACTGTTAGCAGCAGGTGCTCCATAAATATTTATCAAATAAATTTATACTTATTTTCAATTGAATGCAAATCATTTTTCCATAAATGTTAGCACAATTCCAAATTTGTGATGATGTCCTGTTGGTACTGAATTATGTGCTACTCTGTCTCTGAACACATCCAGTAATCTTAAGTACTCTAACATTTAGTACAGTTTTAAAATTATTATATTGAGGGTATAGGAAGGAGATTGTGATCTTATTTTAATGAGCAACAAAACCTGTCTGTACACAGACTACCAGAATAAATTATGCTGTAAATCAAATTTAAGTGTGTACAACATTAGGGCTATAAATTTGATTATAATTTGCATATCATGGCTATCTCAGCAAATTCACCAAGCACCCTTTGTATGCCAGGAACCATGTTTGGAAATAAAAGGATGAAGTGAACAGAATATTATCTCTAACCTTAAAGGAACTTATATTCTGAAAGGAAAGAAAGGAGTTGTCTGATGAGAAGACTCAATGGAAGCAGCAGTAAAAAGAGATTAAGCTAAAAACAGAAAAATCCATTTAAAAACACATATTTGAAAATTACATATCAAGGCTAAGCATCTTAGAAAATTCCTGCTCATCGGGAGTATATATAGTTTTATTACCCCTTGCAAGAAGCAAAGAGATGGGCAAGAAAAGGCCAATCATACTGTAAATTAGATTTTTGAGTTGAGTACAACTCAAGCTTAAAGTGGGTACATCATTAATTCTGTCGCAATTAAAAGGCATGCTCTAGTGAGAGCAACCTCTTTTTTCTTCCTGGAGATCGTCATCTTCTCCACACTGCAGCCATTCAGTGTACACCCTTATGCCTGCTACCTAAATGGTAATAATAATGACAACAACAATAACAAATAATATATCAAAATAATAGTATTGGCAATAATAATACAAATATGATTCATAAACATCTATGGTTTATTTTATCTGGAAAGGGAGTAATTTATGTCATTAATGTCTAATCTTGCAATCTTCATAATACTCTCTATGGTCATTTTCTGTGGACATCTCTACCATCCCCTTTATGACTTTATTCAGTTTTTCTCTTTAAGTGTTCAAGTACATATTCATTGTTTTCACCAATCTGTATATTCATTTTACCATCTATTAATTTTCATACATAGATACGTATATATAGTGCTTCTAAATTTACCAAGTGTTTTGTTTAAATCTACTTATGTGTATCTATCTAGATATTACAAACCAAACCATCCTGTAAATATTTAATTTATCTCTATTTTAGCTATTATATACAAAGTCTCAGAAGTCCAGAGTCTAAAGATCATCTGAGTCTTATTCTTTGAGTTTACTAATGGTGAAACAAATACACAGAAACTTAAGTGACTTATCTAAAATCATGTACCTATACATGAAGAAGTCAGGTTTAGAAAACAATAAAATATATTAGCTATTTTTGGTGTACCTCTAATCATTATATAACAGAACTCTCCTTGAATAACACATAGAAAATTGGATATACATTTCACAGCATGGAAAATACTTCATTCAAATAATCTAAACTACTTAGTATTTAGGTGGTTTTGCTTTTTTGTTTTTTGCCAGAATTTCATTCCTTTGTCAAGAATCTTTTTTTCTGAATATTTAAAGCTAACATAAAGCTATATTGCAATTTTGCAAGAATACCTGATTTTAAAGATAACCAATATTCCTATGGCAAGAACAGTACAATTCAAAATACTTTAATATCCAAAATCAACTGTTTACCATACCTTCTTCATCCCTCTCTTTTCACTTGAATAGATTTCAACAGACCTTGAAAAATATTTCCCTCAATGACAAGAATTTATCAAATACATTTAAAAAGAGCAACTGATATTCATTCCTTAATATCAGAATTATTTAACTTTTACATGATGAATTCAATTCCTCTTTAACCTTGTTCTTTATCATTTATAAAATGCTGGAATAGTATTACACCTTGCCAAAATAAATTTTAAATGGAGGTATCTATCTTGTAAAATGTATGACTAAGAAGCAGATAAATGCATACTGCAATATTACAAAATGAAAATACATATGTGAACAGCCTCTATGTACTACAAAGATCAAATGGTAAACATATGAGATCAAAAAGCTGTGCTTGTCAGCTGAAGTGAATGGTAGATTTTGTGTTGTAACTTGATTCTTAGAGATCTTACATTTAACTGTAGGCAAACACCTCAAAACTTAAGGACTAGGTCCAGCAGAGGTAAAATAAGAAAATTTTGCGAATTACAACAATTTGGGGACAATGGAAATAAAGGGTCTTGGGATCAGGAAACCCATCTTCCAACTTTGACTCTGCCTACTACTTAGCCAGGTAGTCACAGTCAACTCATTCTTTTACTTATTTATTCAATAATGCGTTCATATATTTATTAAATACTTATTAGTATGTCAGGCTGTGGTGGTACATGCTTATAGTCTCAGCACTTTGGGAGTCAAAGGCAGGAGAATTGCTGGAAGCCAGACAAGCCTGGACAACATCGCAAGACCCTGTCTCTACAAAAAATTTAAAAATTAGCTGGGTGTGATGGTGCACACCTGTAGTCTTAAGTTACTTGTGAGGCTGAGGCAAGAAGCTTGCTCTTCAGTTCAAGTTTGCAGTGAGCTGTGATCATACCACTGCACTTCAGCCTGGTTGACAGAGCAAAACTCTGTCCGAAACAAACAAAGAGCAAGACTTATTGGCATGTACTATGTGCCAGGGACTGTACTAGTGTTAGTAATACAGTTCTGAACAAATAAGAAACACATGATGTGGAAGGGCTCTGCCTATGCTCCTAGTAAGCTGTACAGATTTTAAAACATGTAAGATAGGAAATTACTGAAACTGTTCAGAAGGAAAATAACATCATTTGGTTTATGTTTTTTAAAATCACACTTTATGTTTTTTAAAGATCATCATTTGGTTTACGTTTTTTAAAAATCACACTTTGTTCTATACATCATACATTGTTGTGGATACAAGGGCGGAATCCATTCTGAAACCACATTCACAACCATTACCTCATTGGAAAATACCAGAAAGGCAGGGAAGTGATGATCACACCCATTGGCTTACTGGAGGAACTGCAATTTGCTGAGATAGAATGCTCAGTTTATGGATGAACAGTGACAATTGACAGAGCCAAGACTAGGAAAATGTTTATTGGTTCTTCCACGACAACACATTTCAGTAGTTAATGACACATACATTCAATCAGCAACCTGGTATATTAAGCCCTGTGTATAATTCATCTCACAAATGTATAGAAATGTTTTACAGTTTTATCTTCAGTAGTGAAGTAAAACAGAATAATTAGCTCAGAAACCACCATTTCTCAGTGGTTGGATTTTTACTTGACATATTATTCCTTCTGTTATGTTCTTCAACCAGATTGAAATTACAGAACCATCTTTGATCTGGGATACCTCTATTCACCCAGATATTATAATTCTATATCTTAAGAATCTCTGGAATTCATCTCCTCTTATTGTAGACTCAAATTAGTTGGTTTTAAGGTTATTAAGCAGGTTTTATCTAGTCTCCCTATTATCCTATTTCTATCATTTACAAAAACTCTAGCCCTTTATATTTTCCATATAGTCTGGGGCTCTTGGAATTTAGTTATGAGGAAGAAACATCTCTGACAAATCCTCAGAGGAGCAGGATATATGTGTAAAGTACTAGACTCAATGCAGTATAGATAAGTGTACTTAGAATGCAGCATAAAGTATCACTCATAGTTTACTAGCTCCTGGCCAAGGTAGGGCAGGTTTCATTTAAGGTAACATTTGAGATGGCTCTTAAAGAATGAAGCTGGAATGGAGTTCGGTCTTTGCCTTATCTAATTTTCTCTCTCCACCTTTTAATATCAGTGCTTCTAGAATTAAATCACCATGCACAGTTCTGAGCACTGCAACAATTTTTAACTTACTTGTACCTAAGCATGAAGCCCAGTCTATAGTATGAATTCAAAGTACTTAAAATAACTCTGTCCTCTTGTTTCTGCTTCACCTTCCACCAATAATTTTCTCAGTCTATAGTAACAGACCACTATTAATGCACAATATTATCTTAGATGAGTAGAATTCTTAATAGCAATAGTTTTAGATATATTTAATATTCATGAGGAAAAAATGCCACTAGTATATCAAACCTAGAGGCTCAGAAGAATTTTAGCTAAAAAGTAAAATCAACGTAAATTTAATTAAATAAAATATAATGGTATATTTGGCAAATCTTTGGGTAGGGAAAAATGTGGAGGTCATTATTAAATCACTGAAGTTTGGAAAACAGCATCCGAATAGATGGTCTTGGGATATTTACTAGCCAGCAACACCTGATGACATTTCTAGCGACGCTGAGTATATCTTCATAACTTTCTACCTCTGCTCAGGTCATTTCTTCTGATTGGAATGCTGGCTTCCTCCACTCAATTATAACCGCCTCTTCTAACATTTAGTTTAAATCTTTATTATAGCACTTAATATATATTCTATTGTGTGTTAAAATAATGTTTGGTATTGTCATCCCTGCAGTGGTGGAAACTAAGTGAGAGGAGGGCTTGTACAGGCTGGATGTATCTCTGATTTTCTGTTCTAAGCTAAGGGCCTGGATTACACTTCCCAACAAGTGAATGAGCATGAAAGTACAACGTAGGTGTGCAGCTACTGTTTCCTGAATTGAATTGATTAGGCTGCTGAAAAATCCAACTCCCTCAAGGTCTCCATTGTTAAATGTCACTTCAGACTTAGACAATGATGACAAGCCATAGCTTCTGCAAGACCATATTTAAAATAAACATCCGTTGCCTGGGAACAGAGCAAGTCTCACTGGCAGAGTTCTATGGATTGTTTTATCAAATTAGCTCATATCAGCAACAAATGCCTATGAGTATGAGACAGAAAGAAAGAGAAACAATGAGGGGGAGATCATTATAATCATGATGGACATTTGAACAGGATTTTATCATTTCCTTACATTTCTTCACCTCAGGTTTATTTCATCCATGTGACAGATACTGTGGTTTCTGTTACTGTTCCCATATTCTATTTTCAATAGAATATAAATGATACAAATGAAAGTATAGGATTTGGTATCACCTGCCTTCTTGCCTTCCTTTCTTCTTTTTTTAGTGGATTTTTACTTTTCAACCTATTCTCTTAACTCACAAATCATAACAATGTTTTAGGTCACATTTTATATGAAGATAAAGATCTTATATATGGATTGAATATTCATAAAAATCTTCCCTCATTTTCAGTTTGTTTCTTGGTCTAAACATTGACACAGTTTACTAGAAGAAAAAAATAGTGCTTAAAATTATTTTCATGCTAGTTTCACATTTATTTTCCTCAGATATTTGTTTCAATTATACACACATACAAATACAAATCCCTTTAATAAACGTATTTAGATATGAGCTGGAAAATCTTGTTAATGACTAAAAACTAATTCTGAGCACTTGACATATATTATTAGTATCTACTTTTAAAATTTCAAAGCTAGTTGCTAAAGAAAATTTCCAGAACATTTTACATGATAGTATGTAATCATTTCTGCTTATCATAGAAGAACATAGATGAAGTAAGATTTCATGGAACAGAGAAAAGTTTCTTCTAGAGCCAAAACAAGAAAGAGGATCATGACTCAAAGGGAGACTCCATTAGCTAAAAGAAACTTGCTCAGAAGAAAAACTACTCCTTTTTCTTGTCAGTAGCTATGATGAAATTACCTGCAAGGACTGTAGCAGACAAAGTCCAGTCAGGAAAGAACCCCTACTAGGAGTATTATGGAATGAGGACGTTACTATCAGCGTTGGCTGTCACTCAACTGTGAAAAGAGATGAAGATTAAGGTTTAGAATGGAGGGGCTGGAGGATCAGCGTAAGCTTGCTGAGCTGCCAGTCTGAGGCACTGGCAATGGGAATCTGGAAAGCCTGGCATGTCCATCTGTTGGTATGTGGCACCACGTGGAGCTGTTCGGAAACTCTATGGAAAGCTGTCACCTCTGCACCTTGTGTTCAGCCCAGGGTTGCAGTTGGTTAGCAGGGCCAAAAGTCAGAAAAAACTAGGCATAAATCAGCGGTAAGTGAGGACATGCGGAACCTCACCAGTACCGTAGGTCCATCTCTCAATGTTTTAACTGCTATGACTTTTGGGAAGGAGTAACTCCTGCTTCACTTCTTCCTTCTATACCTTATGCAAGTATTTATTTTTGTCAACTCTAACTTAGAAGCATCCAGAAAAAATCTGAAAGAATGAGCTTCACACTTAGCCAAGTTGACTCAGAAAAAAAATATCACAAAGATTTCTTGTTTGCGTTCAAGTTTCATTGAAGCATCAGTGAATCAAAGTCATGAAATCAACAGAACGTATGTTCTAGGGAAATTCTGATTCTAAAATATTAAAATAGTTTAATTTATCATGCCAGGACAGATTTTAATTAATCATTGATTATAATTGACAATATTTAGTAATCACAGAGAAAGATGGATGTCAACATTTCACATTTTTATCAACATAAAAAGAATCATTAGTAAGTGAGACATTGTGGTTATAGAAAAACAATTATTTGAATTGTATACTAATATAATATGCTTTCTCAGTTTAATTGGACTAATCTGTACTGATCTTTCAGTTTAGCCATAACCAAAGACCAGAATTCACCGGGGAGCAGATTTCTGAATTTTCACCATGGAAACTAGAAACAAATGTTCCCTAAAATAGCCAGAATTACAAGACAAAATTTATCCGAAGCATAAGTGGCAATGCCAATTTATCCGAGTTAATACTACACACTAAGCCATTTTTGTTCTCACATATCTTAATTTAGATAAATTAAAGTGTTATTTAAACCAATCATAAGGGCACTGAATGTAAAAATATTAAATGGACGGTTCAATGAGATAATTAACAAGAAGTCTCTCAGGAACTGTGAACATAAACTGTTGCAGAAAAGGGAGCTTCAGACAACTGGGTTGACAGAAAAGAAGGACACTAATCATTCCTTTTTCCCATAAAAAGGGAATCAAGAGAATAGCAATAATCCTCAGCTATAGAATACCATGTGGAGAAGTCTTTGATCAAAAGAAAAAAACTGTATACAATATAATGATTTAAAGTGGTTTACTATGGTGTCAACATCATTTTTTAAAAATGTGGTTTACACACTTACAATTTCCAGTGTCTTTTTTTTTTTTTGAGACAAAGTCTTGCTCTGTTGCCCAAGCTGTGGTGGTCTCAGCTCACTGCAACCTCCGCCTCCAGGTTAAAGCAATTCTCCCTGCCTCAACTTCCCAAGAAGCTGGGATTACAGGTGCCGGCCACCACACCCAGCCTCCAATATCCCTTTTTTAACCAATGCTTTGATAAGCTGTGTCAATCAGTTATGAGTGAAATGACATTCTATATTCCCATTGCTGTTACAAACCTATCATGTGTTTTAAATCTAACATGGATCCATGTTTTAAATTCCGTCATTAATATCCTGGCAAGATTTTTCTCTAGCCTATCACTGCAGCTTCAATACTGCCCTTCACACACATTCTCTCAGTCATAATAAAGTCTCTACTCTTTTCCCTTCTTTCCTTCCTTTCTTTCCTTTCTTCCTTCCTTCTTTCCTTCCTTCCTTACCAACCAAACCCACCACCACACCAACAAAAAAAATTTGAAAAAAAAAAAAAAAAAAAAAAAAAAAAAAAAAAAAAAAAAAAAAAAAAAAAAAAAAAA